>JANHFX010022191.1:0-19680 GCA_027560015.1 Chloroceryle amazona
AATTTTGAAGACGTTTCCGCTGTGGGTTCACGAGAAAAAAAATTTTTTTTCCCTAAAAAAAAAAAAAAAAAAAAAAAAAAAAAAACCAAAAAACACAAACCAACACAAAAACAAAGCAACACAACAAAGGGAATTGGCCTGGGGAAAATGCCACTGAGATACTGTTAAGAAGCCTGACTTTAAGCCAAACAGCATATGCAGAGCGAATGCTCACTCCACCCATTGTGCTTGCAGCCACAGGGTACTGAGAATAATGCCCTATGAGATTTTAACAAAAGTGTGGTAAAAATATTCTGCTATAGCTGCCTCTGTTTCTGAAATCAGAAACCTTATGTTTTCATTTAACTTACTCTATGCTACTTTAACATAGGTTTTTATTTCTATGTTAACAGTGCATTATTATGCATTTAAAGAAGGTCATTAAAGAGAGTGCAGCGTGCCCCTTAGCATACAGCAACATTAACAATTTTAACCATAGTATCACTCTTATTCTAATACAGATGATGAGCTGCTGATAAAGAACCTGCAGCTGCAGGGATTATCATCTTGGTGCACTTACTATCTAGTTCTTTACCCAGAATGCAGCCTATGAAGACCTATTTCAATCTAGTCTAGTTTTGATCAATTTCTGGACTGTTTTAAGTTGGACTAAAGAAAGGCTGCTTTCAGGCATAGGCCAGAATTGGGAAGGCGAAAAGAAGACTCACCTTTGTTCAGTTTTAACTCCCCTGTGCCCAGAACAGCATGATTTACCAGATAATCTGATCCATCTCTAACAGTTTTTCTTTTCCTTTCAGTTAAAATAAAGGGAAGTGTGGAAGTGCAAAGCGAAGACCGGACAGCATGATTTACTGGCTGAGCTTCCATCATCAAGGTAGTCAAAGCCAAAGGTAGTTCCTGAAATTGCAAGCACAGCCCTGGTCTTTGCTTGTGAAAGTGCAGCAGTGTGCTGCCTCTTACTTAGGGGTTGGAACAAATCCACCATTCAACCTTAAGGAAAGGAAAGTTCGTATTGTAGAATATTATCTACAATCTTCAAAACAAAACTTGTTATTATATAGTCACAGAATGCCTGTAGATTTATGATTCCTTGGGAATACAATAAATTAATCACAGTAGTACTTGTTTGTGTAAAGATTTGCAAAACAAGTAATAAAGAGTTGATGTCATTTTTTTTTTACTTGGAAATACATTAGATCTTGTTCTGCATCTAGTTTCCTTCTTTAAAATGAACTGTTCTGGAATATATCTAGAAACCTAGGGGTTGGTCACATGTGATTGGGATTTCAGGAGTCACAGTCACATATCCTACCAAAATCATTCAGATCCTGTTTGATCTTCATTGCATTCATTCTTTAGCTGCAATAGTCTTCCATAAATTTTACAACATATACATGATACAATTTATAGCATTACAAAGAACTAGCTACAAAAAACAAAAGAGGATTATTAAAGGTAATAGGTACTGACTTTCCAGTGAAATAAATGGAAATAATAAAAAGGGGGTTTTATCTCTTAAAGTAATGAATAATTGGATAGAATCTTTCCATTTAAGAAGATTCAGATGGTTTTTATTAGCACTGCTAAGAAGCTTAACAAACGGTTTCAAAATTTCCCAAATTACATCCATCTGCATAAACTAATAAGATATAAATGATTATTTCCAATACTTCTGAAGAGGTATTAATTCTGAAGTTTATATGTCAAGCATTCTTCACAATCTAAATCAGTTCTTATCCTTCATCTCACTGTACATTAGAAGACACGGTATTTTACACCTAATGCATGCTGAAACCACCTATATCGCTACATACTAGCAATGCCAGTCTGAACTCCTGGGGACTTCCATGCTACCTGCATGCTACATTGCCTCTTGAAAGAGCCTGTTTTCTTAGTTGATGACATTGCACGGCTTTTATTTTTGGCAAGGCTTTTTCAGTAGAGTGACATGATGTGAAATAGAATAACCTGATGAAATACAGTAAGTTAATAATAGTGTGGTACACAGAGCACCTTTCATCATGACAGATCCCAAAGAGTTTTACAGGCTGTACATATAAAAATCATTCTTCACCCACCACTGAAATGCAGTTACTGTTGGAGAAGAATAGGATGACTATACTATGCCAGGAATAACAGATTTTTTGAGGAAGGGAAGTTAAGAAAAATGTCCTCATGTGAAACAATAATGGGAATATTTAGGGAAGCAAGATCTAATTGCTAGCATTTGCTTTTGGTCAATGTGTTTAAAGGATTTCTTGTAAATACATGAATCAGTAATAGGGATATGGGTATCCATAAATATTTCATTTCCCACAAATCCTTAGGACTTCATTTCTCCTTTTCTCAGCACCTTAGCAGCTCAAACAAAGAAAAAACAAAATTAATTTTTTTTTAAAAAAAGGAAAAAGAATTCTAAGGATTCTTTCAAAATTTACTCAAAGGAGAAAATGCCATTAGTCACTAAAAGCTGTCTTGAATATGCTCACATTTTCTCCCAAAGTACTGGACAATTCTAATGCTCCCATCTGATATAGTTCAAACAAAAAGGCATTTTGACTATGTGTGGGTAATATCCTGTCACATCAGAATCTGAATCAGCGTGTCATTCAGTGCAATACTCTGCTGGTTGGCAAGACTGTTGTTACATTTGCTCTCAGTGGTTCACGATATGAATGCATATGTTTGTACTGGGACTGTCAGAGCCAATGGAACTGTGTGCTATAAGCATTTACAGTATAGATTTATCACCCTTGAGTTCAAAAGTAGAATTAAGTTGCCCTAACAAATCCAAGCCATGGCAAATGACTGCATATGTTCTCCCAGACATTACTACTTGCAAAGTCATTGAAAAGAAAACCTTTTTCCTTTGAAAATTAAGTCTGTTTGCTGTAGGCTAACAGCACTCATCATCACTGGGCTCGTCTGATGTGCTGCATACCGTAGCTTGATCATTGGCCTCGCTGCAGAGAACTATTGAAAAATAAAAATGATTATGCTAGGATAGATAGTGAGAGAGGGAGTGATTATAGCATCCTCTGTTTATTGATACTTATTGCAGCATGTAAATCAGCATTAGTGATTTGTATGATACGCTATATGGAATAAATCTAGTTAGATATGAGAGAGGAATTTGTGCATTGTTTCTTGAAATATTATAAATTATGGTTTACATCAGCATGTGGTCAGTGTTTTCATTACATCGAGTGTTATAAATCAACCATAGTAGTTAATAGCAGTAGGTTAAGCTGGCGGTGAATTATCCATACAGTGTCATACAGATTAGTTGCATGTCAATATAGATTCAGTGGGAAAGAATAGTAAAACTATAGTAATTAGGTTTGGGAAGTGAAGTAAACATGCAGGAAGTCAGGAGATCACAAAGTCCACACTGAGGAATAAGGAATATGGGTTGGAAGTATTAAACTGTGATTCAGAGTGAAAAAAATGCAACTAGATAATCTAGTATTTATGGAAATTAGAAGAACTGAAAAGTAGTAACAATGGTCATCAGTTTAGATATATGTAATGTGAGCTAGTGCCTAAATAAAAAGTATGTTTCATGTCTGGACAATCGTAGGAGAACAACAGAAGGTAATAAGGGGCAACAGGGGCTGAGTTATAAATTGAGCTGAAAAACTAAACCTATCTGCAGATCTGACAGGAGAGCTGACTTATGCTGGGTAATAGCCATGTGGTGCCTTTAAGTTTGATATGATCTGAAAAATGGACAGAATCACTCCTGTGGATTTTTTGCCCACTGCTGTAAGAAAAATTTCCCATCCCTTCCTCCTTGAGTCCTCACTTGAATTTCTCTCTCCCCAATATCACAGCAGTTACCTTCATGTTATGATTGTAAACCTAGTCCCCTTATCTCTGATTTCACTCTCCAGCTCTTTCCAATCTTCCATTCTGGGAAAAAAAACATAGACCATAAAAAAGGAAATAAATCTTTTTCATAGATTTTTTGCCAACTCTACAGAGTTCCTTGGCCTGAAAAAGCTTCCAGCAAAGACAGTGCTGGGGACAAATCGTGCGGTAATTAAGGCTTTAGTCTACGTTCAGGAAGGCTCCTGCTCAAGCCCAGATCACCTATTTAATCCCAGCTTTGTTCTGCCTCCCTCATCATTAAGATGGTTTTAATAGTCCCTCTCTACATCACAGAGGTCTTGTAAGAATAAATATGCAACAGATGGTAAAGAACTCAGACACTAGAGTCCAGAGGGACAGAGCAAATCAAAAGTTATATCCATGTATCTGTCTTTGGAATCATTTGAAACTGAATGGACAAAGCTTTCAGAGAACATGCTAGAGACAATTGCCTAACTTACAGCACATATTTTATTCAATGAATTTAATTTCTATTATGCTTATGAATTGTCCATGAGTAGTTTAGGAACACAAGAATTCCCACCCCACCAGGAGGAGAGTTTAATAGAAGGCAGGCATTGTGGCCCTGCAGGGGGGAAAGCAGCACAGTGTGCAGCCTCCCCCAGCACCATCCTCCCAGCTCTCCCATGCCTGCACAAGACTGACTTCCACAGTCAGTGGTTTTATGTACATATATGTTGTTCAATTGATTACAAAGTTCAATCCCAAATGTAATTTCCTGTAATGTTTTTGTTTTGTTTTGTTTTGTTTTGTTTTGTTTTGTTTTGTTTTGTTTTGTGTTTATTTATTTTTAGAGGTCTCCAGGTATGTCTTGAGGTTTACCAGAGAGTTGGAGATCCAAGAGGGAAAGATGGGATGTTTTTCTCAGAAGAGAAACCAAAGTGAGCCCATTACCATCAAGCTGTTGCAAACATGGATGGAATTTCACTAATACGTCATCCTACAATAAGAAGTATCTCAGTGACACCCAGCCTACCTAATGTATTTTAGCAGCAATGCTCTGTGTGTGGTAGCGCTTATCCATATGCTAGCTAGTACATTTATAAACTTGACGTATTTTCTGTGACTAGATGGGATCTATGTTTGAGTAGACTTGGGGTTTGATGCAAATATTTACAAATATTTACAAACAGGACCTTGCTTTGTACCAATGAATACTGTGTCTCCATTTCTAATCTGGAGCTTCTTTTTTCAGTAGTAGACTTCCTTTCTTTTCAACACTCTGGTTTGACCAAGGGGCATTTTTTTCTTGATTAAATCTGTTTTCTTTAAAATGACTTTTCATCAGGAAAGATTCATTCATGCTCGAGATCACTTCTTGTTCCACAAAACTGCCAGTTGACCTTATCAACACTCTTATTGTTATTAACTAACTCTTACAATAAGCTTTGAGATCATTATCCTCTTACTGAGCAGCTAGGATGTGGAAGCAAGGGCAGACAGACTATCTGACACTTCTCCAGGGTACAAAAAAGGCACATTAAAATTCTGATTCCTTGTCACATATTTAACTGATGCCTTTTGCTTGCTAACTTATCCTGTTGTTCAGTGTGGTAATGCAATACCATGTTCCTTAGAGCACTTGAATCTTTGTCCAGTGTTTCAAAGGAACCTAACAACTACAGTAATAATGGCTGAACCCTCTTCATTTTTGTGCAGAGGCCAAGAGAAGAACTAAAAGAAAGATAAAGCACAGCTGTGGGAGCAGGGCATCCTATGTAAGGTGAAGTTGCCCAAATAGATAACTAGGCAGCAGCTAACTAAGCTTTTCTGACTTACTGGAGAAGAAACCGTCACAGTTGTTTGAGAACCACAGTAAAGCTGTATTTTCTGTCTTTTATTTTTATAGAAATAAATTACTCCCCTATAATTTGAATGCTTTTTTTTTTTTCCCTAGGAGAAATGGCAACTTCTTTTCAGAGAGATATCTGCAAAGGAAAATACAATGTGGTCTATAATCTCTTTTTTCCAGACTTTATAAAAAACCCCACCAATGAAACACACACACACAAAACCAAAAACAAAACAAAACAAAAACCCTTTAAGCTTTTGGCTGGTTTTCCTTATTAAATATGTCTTGGCACTTGTCTAAATTATGGAGTAATCACTTGCACAACATCATCCTTTAAATAGGTCAGCCAAAACTCTATATCCAAATACACTCTAACTATTGCTCAGATCTCAGAGTTTTACAGTTGGGTTCTTTCTCTCTGAGTCTGAATTGAAACTGTGGATACATCCAAATATCCTGAAGCAAGGGCATTGCAAATGCAGATTCAGTCTGTCTGGCACAAGTCTTTCATTTTCAACTAGGGTTTCTTTTTTCTCCTTTTTTCTTTCCTTCAATTAAAGCAAAACCACGTTATTTCATGAAATCTAAAAGAGCTTATTTGCCAGGATGGGTGATGCTTGTATGTGAAAAATTATAAAGCAATTAATTTGCCATGCATGTTGAGTGAAACCAATGGAGAAGAGACAGAACATGGAAATACAGCACATATGTTTTGTAAAGAAAACCTATTGTCCTCTCTGGGAGGCTTTATTTCCCCAGCTTTTTAAGCAACGCTTCTTTGGCCCCTAAATCAATATGCAGGAGGTCCTGGTGCTCATGCCTGTGCTATGTGCTACAGTTGCAGAAAGGTTGTATTTGTAGTAGGACAGGCACCAAAGATCTGGAAGAGACCTATCAGGACATTACAGTAGTTGTGACTATTTGAGGTAATCACATTATACACAATGCTTATTATTTTAACATGACTGGTGTTTGCCTTTCTGTCTTAAAAATGAAGTCAGAACTCTAATTAATCCTGAACCACCACAGTGATAAATTTTCCAGAAATTATGTGAACTGAGACTATTTTTTCCATGGTTTTCTAAAGTCTCCCCTTTACTTGATTTCTTTTTTAACTCTGTGTTGTTTCCACAGACAAGTATAGGATAAAATCTTAGTATTTGTTATGTCTTGCCCTCCAGGATATAATTTTTCATAACTATCTTTAATTTAATGGAATTAACTTTCCTTTATAAGTCTATAAAATACAAGGTGTGCTCCCATGCCTAAGTACATGCATTAACATTTGTGTTAACCCAGGTCTAGTTTTGTGACTGAACCATCTGGAAAAGCATACCAGAGCTTAGTTATGGCATACTGGAAGCTGTCTTCTGACCGCAAGTATTTATATTCTGGTATTCCTTTCATAAAAAAATTAACTTCACATTTACAAATTATTCTGTGCATAATTACAAAAGGGATTTATAGATACTTTCTTCTTCTATTGTTACCATTGTAATTGTTGAGCACTTAAATTTGCTCTTTTTGCATTGCTATCTCCCATTATCCTTCCTGCAGTGACAGATTTGCTGCACCATTGGTCTCATAAACACAGTTTTTCACATTGCCATGGATCTCAACAGCACCTTTTTCTCCACTGTACCCCAAGTGCTTGGAGGTCATCTCTAAGCACTTGGAAGAGAACAGGGTTATCAAGAGTAGTCAGCATGGATTTACCAAGGGGAAATCATGCTTGACTAATCTGATTGCCTTCTGTGATGTCATAACTAAATGGATAGATGTAGGGAGAACAGTGGATACAGTTTACTTCAACCTTAGCAAGGCTTTTGACACATAGCATCCTTGTGAGCAAGCTCAGGAATTGTGGGATAGAAGAATGGACAGTGGAATGGATTAAAAACTAGCTACACAATAGAGCACAAAGAGTGGTTATCAATGGTGCAGAGTCCAGCCGGAGACCTGTGACTAGTGGATTACTGCAGGGATCAGTACTGGGTCCAGTCCTGTTCAACATCTTTATCAATGACTTTGAAGACAGGACAGAGTGCCTTCTCAGCAAGTTTGCCAATGACATGAAACTGGGAGGATTGGCTGATTCACCTGAAGGCTGTGTGGCCTTCAGCAAGATTTGGACAGCCTGGAGAGCTGGTCAAAGAGGAACCTAATGAGGTTTAACAAGAGCAAGTTCAGAGTCCTGCACCTGGGAAGGAACAATAAAATGCACCGGTGCAGGTTAGGAGGTAATCTGCTAGAAGGTAGCTCTATGGAAAAGGACCTTGGAGTCCTGATAGACAACAAGTTATCCATGGGACAGTAATGTGCCCTTGTGGCCAATGGTATCCTGGGTACATTAAGAAGAGTGTGTCCAGAAGATTGAGGGAGGTTTTTCTCCCGCCCTACTCTGACCGAGTGAGACCTCACCTGGAGTATTCCATCCAGATCTGTGCTCCCCAGTTCAAGAGGGACTGAGATCTACTTGAGAGAGTCTAATGGAGGGCTATGAAGATGATTAAGGGGCTGGAACACATGCCTTATGAGGAAAGGCTGAGACACCTGGGAATTTTTAGTCTGGAGAGGAGAAGACTGAGAGGGGATCTAATTAATGTCTATAAATACACAAGGGGTGGGTGCAAAGAAGGCAGGGACAAACTCTTTTCACTTGTGCATTGTGACAGGATGAGGGGCAATGGATTCAAGGTAGAGTACAGGAAGTTCCACCTCAACATGAGAAAGAACTTTGTTACCGTAAGAGATGTAGAGCAGTGGAACAGTCTCCCTAGAGAGGCTGTGGAATGCCCTTCTCTGGAGACTTTCAAGAGCTGTCTGGATGCATTTCTGTATGATCTGCTCTAGTTTTGTCCTGCTCTGGCAGGGGGGGTTGGACTCAATGATCTTTAGAGGTCCCTTCCAACCCCTAACTTTCTGTGATTCTGAGAACTCATCCTCACCATGGCATCCACCAGGCTGACATTCATTGGCTAGAGTGACACCTTTAGTTTTGTGAAGACTAGTGCTGGGAAATGAAAAGTATGTTGTCCCAGGCTGGTCACATGCATTGTCTAACTACCATCAGTCTTGGTACTTTACCTTGCCATTCATCTTATTCACCACTTCTGCTTTCCTGTTTTTTTCTCATCCCATCCAAACTCAGAGAATGAGGGGTTTATCCCAAAGGCAGCTTTCTGCTTTTGCTCTAGTGTACCTGTGGATGTTGGTAAATAAGTCCTACTCAGGCAGATAGGAAAGCACGGTGCTGCCCAGAGGACTGCACAGGCTGAAGGTTTTAAATGTTTTGCTGTCTGTGCCATGCTGGCAGAGTGCTGCTCTTCCATGTAGCTTAGCACCTGTTTCTATGTCTGGAGCAGAAGAGTGTCTTAGGCTTGACCCTTCCATCTCATTCCATGGGTGTCAGAGACAGTGGTAGCACTTTTGTCCTGGGGCAATACCTGCAAGTCCCTCCGAGTCCCTGTGCACTGAGTACTCTACATAAACACGGTACAAGAGTAGCCCTCTCCCCAAATAAGTTAGTCTTACTTACCATGTGGTTTTTAGTATCACCCAAGTACCAACATTGGGATAGTGTGTGCACGAGACCATGAAAAAGGTGATGCACTTCTTACATTCCCATGCTCCAAACACCAAAATATGACCATAAGTTGTGCTGCTTTAAGTCTTATTTATTATATATATATGAAAGGCCAGGAAATCCCTGGCAAGGTAATGTTTATAGGCTTGGGGAACAAAAGCTGTTGAAAAATAGTAAAAAGGAAAAAAGGCTCCCTGGTGCAGCAGTGAAGGGAGAAATTCCAGTTCAGACAGGAGATGCTCAGGTCGCAGTGGAGGCACAGCATAACAAAGACTAGAACTGAAAGAATAAAGGAAAGAGAGGAAAGGGATTTTTAAAGGTTAGGCATTTTTATTTAATGAAATAATAATTCCTGTTTGGATCTGACACACCTAATTTCCTATTTTGTATTAATGAAATGCTAAATACTGTATCAAATTTATTATTTTATGAGTTAAAAAAATGATTTTACTGATGCTTTTCATTTAATCAACCATTTGGTGGCAGTACACGTTAGCATCAATCACTCACTTTTGAGATGATACCATGCTATTCATTATTGTGTCTCAGTATGTTGTATCTCAGCTTTGTTCCTCTCAAATGTATCAAATGCTGGAGCCAAATCTTGATATAAAATCTTCAGTGATAAGGGATGAATGCCTACTAAGAGAAACAGGTAAATGGGAGACTCATATGAAGAAAATACATGATGAGTTGTTTATTAACATTCCCAACTACATTTTTCAGATACAATGACACTCTTTTTTGCTTCCTTCCATTGTTCCTTCTAAGTGACTGTAACATATTTTCATAGGAATTATGCTTATCATGAAGTATCAGTGATATACCTGCATTGCTTTTTGCTTTCCATGTAAAATAAAATGAAGGCAAGCTAAATGAAATTAACAGCATGCATGCAAAGCAGAAATTCCACTGATACGGAAAAAGCCATGGCCAGGATTTCTTTGGGGACTCTCCACTGTCCTTGGTAAGAGGCGTGCATTACCACACTTCTGCAATGCAAAGTACACTGCACCCTGAGTTTTATCTGATACAGTTTAGAAAGACATATAATATCCTCATTTTAATGCAGGATAGGTGTTGGCAGATCAAGTTATCATATATATATAATCATGAAATCAATTTCTATTTCTTATACTTGTTTACTAGATCAAATTGTTAAAGAGGAAGGAAGTGAAAAGGGGACAGTTATGGTGCTTGTAGGGGTTGATAATTGCTAATCTCTGTTTTCAGTTGACTATTTGTTTTCACTAAGATGCTTTTTGAACTTATTTATTGAGCTATGATACTTCTTGGGAGCTGTTTCTGTCTGTGGATAAATACCATCAGCATTAAAGAAAACGTGTATAGAAAAGCTCATTAGTACAAACTGAAAGCAGGAAAGGATCCTAGAAAGGGCCTGAGGAGGGAACTTGTAGGACTAATGGTAGGGTGCAAGGGCAGAAGCACACTAGGCTTCAGGACAGTCCAGCTTCAAACTAAACAAAATGTAGTCAGTTTGAATTAATGTTACTGTGTGTTCTGAAGCAGGCTGCAGTCACCTGCAAATAGATCCTGGAAGCACAAGAATTTCTGAAATACAGACATGGAGGAGCAGAATGCAAAAATTATACATCACATATATATCTGATATGCACAGTAATACATATCTATATATATTGCCAGCAATATGCCCTTGTGGCCAACAAGGTCAATGGCATCCTGGGATGTATTAGAAGGGGTATGGTCAGTAGGTTGAGAGAGATTCTTCTCCCCTTCTACTCTTCCCTAGTGAGGCCACATCTGGAATATTGTGTCCAGTTATAAGATTATTTGGGATCAACACTGTAAAGACCAATCCCTACCATTGTTCCAGCAATGAAACAATGTGTTGGCTACTGCTAGTTGTACTTTAAACAATCCACATCATGTTGCTTTGATACATGGCTATGGTGCTACAATGAAAAATATGTTCTGCTCAGATATTTGTGGGGTTTACCCTTACTCAATACCTATTGCTTCCTGGCAGTATGGTGTCAGCAGCATATATAATGAGTACAGTATGTTCCACATGGCTACAAGGAATGGACAATACAAATGAGTGTCTAACAAATCAGTAGGAAGTTCACAGAATCACAGAATGTTAGGGTTGTTTGTTCCTTGCCTGCATGTAATTTTAGACAGCATTCAAAGAGATCTAAATGCAAAATCTATCACTCTGGGACACTGGATGATTTTGAGACTCCAACAGCTATGGTCATTCCTCTGCATATTTTCAATCATGAAAGATATAACAGTGCTTTCTGTGTTACAATAAGGCAATAAAGAAAAATGACATGTTTATCTATGTAAAACTGCACCCACAGCCACCACCCTGAGCTTTATCCTGTGCAGAATTTGACCAGTTAGAGACAGCGTGAGAAACTGTCAGGCCAGGGTGCAGATCACTTAGATGAGGTACTTTACTTCTGTGTACATGATGAGACACATCTCCTTTTTGGTACCACAGAAGTTGTGCTTTAGGTAGGAACACCAAATCAGAGAGAAAACCAAGTCCTCTGCGCATAAGATCGTTCTCTGTGGAAAAAATGAACCTTTTGGACCTGATACTGTGCTCTTTTGATTATGGAGCTTACTGTCTGTTTCTAAAGGCAGCATCAAGGACTGCAATTAATGATCAATGACAGAATCAAAGCAGATCAGACATCCACAGATGGCACAGTGGTATGATCCTGTGAGATGTCCATAATGATAACTGTCAAAACTGGTGTAAGAGCGAGTAACTCCAGTCACAGTATTACAGCTGGGGGGGTTATTTCTGGAAAAACTTGTTTCAGTACTCAAGTATTTGAGAGCTGATTACCTCTTGCTGAATCAGAAAAGAGCCTTGGACAAGAACAGCTTATGTATAAAGGCATGGAATTCTCTCCTTGGAGAGGGATCCACTGTTCTTGCATACAGCAGGAGGGATAATGGCCTCTGTGTTCCCCATTTCCACCCTGAGCAAGCAGTTACATCCAGGCACAATGGGAGAATTGTAATGTCACCCCCTTTATATCTAAATGGGAAAAGAAACCCAGGCACTAGGGTCATCACCTGCTACTGGTTTGTTTTTCTGTAATGTAGGATGTTGGGCCTCAGTTCAGGGATGATACAAATGAGGAAAGCCAGAAAGTGTTCTGAATGACCCCATTTTATAATCAGTAATTACATAGATACAGAACTCTTGCTAGATGTTTGCTTGGCTAATACTGGCTTGACACTAAACAAAAAAGGAAGTAGTAATCCAGTCTCTCTGTGTGTATGTTTTAACCACTTTATTTTTTGTACAGGACACCAATCTGTCTATCTATCTATCTATCTATCTATCCCTTCACTATGCAGCCAGGCAGGAGCAAAGGGCTTTTCTCGTGACTGATTACCATTGGAACCTATCTGGGAGTGTAGACACTGCCTGCAAGGGCAGACACAACACCTTCATGTGAATCTCTAATGTAAAAAAGGCTCTGGCTTCTGCACCAGCCAATGCAAGCACATGGAGAGGCTGGGACATGCCTCCTCTGGATGACATCATTGTGGAACTATTGTGTTTTAACCAACAGGAAGGGTGAGGAGAAGAGAAAGGGATGTTGCTTCTGATCACATGTCTCAGCTGCCCTCTCTGGGAGGAAGGGAGGAGGAAGATGAGCATGAAAATGAAGGAAAATATAACAGGGCAGAGATCAAGGGACTTGTTTTGGAGCCACAGTCTTGCTTACATTCTCCCTCTCACTGGCACATGGATGAACAGGGGCAGAAGAGACTGAGAAAGAAGAGAAACTTTACTACTTGCATAGTGTAAGCTTGATCCACAGCAAAGACATAAGAGCAAGATAAGCAAGGAGCTACCTTACATTAGTCAGCATACAGACACCAGGAGCCAGACAGAAATGAAATCCCAAAGACACCGTGTGTTTTAGATCTTGCCCTTTACTCAGGGCTACAAGAAATTGCTTTTATGAACTTGATATGTACAATCAGGAACCTCTCTGGAAGGTATAAGCCTCTCAAGGCATATAACTCTCCAGACATATAACTCTCAAAACAAATGAGCAGGGCTCATTTGTTTCTTTTACCATGTAGCCAGAACATGCACTGTCCCCTTCAAAAGTACTGAGAGCACTCAGGGAAAACAGACTCAATTCTTTCTTCATTTCAACATACTTTAATCCCTCTCTTCCCACTTTCCAGAAGAGAGAGATCACCAGGTAGTTACCTAATCCTAATAGGCTGATGTGGAAGGTGAAAAAGGACTCTTCACGCTCCCTTGGGAAAATGGGACTGTTGTTCAAAAATAGGAAAGACTGACTGAGAGACACAGGGTATGACTATAGTCTAGTGGTTAGGCTTACAGCTAGGGAGCATAGTTCTGGTGCCCCTTTCCGTGATCCTTCCTCTATTTTATCTATCTGTTTCATTTAAAAAACAGGTACTGTCTTGGGAGTAAAAATCTGAACTCGGAACTTTTCCTACTGAGCTGAGCCACTTAACCACTAAACTACTGAATAATGTTTGGCCCCATAAACCTTGCAGTCCTTTAGTGCAGTGGCATAGTGGTGGGCTACATATCTGCTCAGATCAGTTTATAGACTGGTGTCAAGACATATCCCTGTAAGAGAGGAGGTATAAATCTGAATTAGCTCATAAAGAAAAGGGAACTAAAGTTGATTGTCCTTAACAACACAGGTCAATGTAGATACATAAATTGAGCAACTTTGGAGGAAAATTTAAATTTAAAAAGTAAGCTGCCTATTAACTTCAGGTGTCTCTATGAGTAGGCAAGTATTTTCAGTGTTATGTTTTGGACTTAAGCTCATAGATCCCAAATAAAGTGCTTAAGTCCTCTTTTGGAGCTGGCCCAAAGTCATGGTTAGATCTTAGCATAGCATTTACATTGAAAGTCACTGCTTTCTTACCTTCATTTTGGGTGCAAAGTTCACTGAGTTCATGAACATAAGCCAATAATCGTGAAGGTTTGGCAAACACAAGCTAAGATGGTTAAGGGAACTGTGAATCTGGCAGGCCTATAATTTGTAGTTTCTACAGTTCATACATCATCAAAGCACACCCACCCCCTCCCACCCCCGCCAAGCACTAGCCTGAGCAGAGCTCCATGCAGAGAGCTGGGAGGAAAGCAAAGGAGGGAACAGTGTGACTTGGTACCAGAGTGCCTGTAAATGCTGTGATATTGAAGATGCCCCTGCCTGCACTGCCTAATCCACTGTGTGCACAGGGAGCTGCACTTCAATAAAACTGCAAGATGTTTGTAAGCACAACATGTAATATCCTGGTACTGCAGCTGATTGCTTGAAGGTGGTAAAGGAGATTCTACCATCCACATTGAAAGGACCTTTGCACGGTATTTGCCACTGTGGCACATAAAAATGTACCTGCAAGTCTTACTAACATGTCTCTGTGCATTTATGAGGAAGCTGCACTAGAGAATGATAGAAACAGAACTTGGAAGGGCTCTTTATAGAGATCATCCATTCATGCCTCCCACCTGGTTCTCAAAAGTGAGGAGTTCTCTCCAGTGCCTCCCTCTTGCTATCTTCTCAGGCTGCTTGCATGCTGACAGATGCGAAGTGGTAGAGTACCATTTGGGCTCTATGATACACAGGATAAATAAAGGTCTAAACCAAAAAAAAAGTAGAGAAAGGAAGAAAAGTCAGGAAAGAGCCCATAGTTTTAGAATGCATGTCAAGGTTCTCAGGTAGTCTTGTTGCAAGAAAGGATGTAGAGCTTTTTTGCTATTAACCTCAAGATGAATGGTTTGTTTTAAAGACAGTAAAAATGCCATGTTGTGCAGGTGCCTGCATGTGTGGGTGGATTTCTCAGGCGGATGTTAGGGACTATAGCCACAGCACTGGGGGTCTCTGGTGATCTACACCTCTGTGGCATGAGAGGGGGAAGCAGCTGCAGTCCTGCTCAGCCCTTTCCCTGTGTCCTCCTCTCTGTCATCACCCTGTTCGCCTCCAGACCTCTGTACCTGAAATTGCAGACTGGAGGTTGTTAAACAAAATGCCAACTAAATAGAGCAAATAGTATATAGGCAATAAAGGAATATGAACACTAGAAGTCAATTAGAAAAGGAGGAGAAATGGGAATAATTAGATAATATTGTTCTAAATGAACAGTGAATCTTAGTTGATCCTATTGACTATGAAAAATAGAACAAATGGCTTGTCAAAGTACTGCTAGTTTTTTTATGGTTTGAGAGATCAAGGTTAGTTACTGTTACAACCACAACATTATTCTTTGTTTCCAACTGATGAAGGAATGAGACTGATTTGAAACATATGGTGAAAAATACTGCAGCTCTTTGTTTGCATCTGTTATACTTTTACTTGTTAGTATGTGGTTCACAAGTTGCTTTTCTTTCTTTTTTTTTTTTTGCTCCGTGTGTGTTTGTTTGTTTTGTTGGTTTTTTTTTTAATATATTAAGTGAAAACAGAGACTTTTTAGCAGATGCATAAATAAGAGGATAAACATCTCAGAAAGCTTTGAAGCTGTGCTATGTTTTTTTCCAGTTTGTTTTGCATCTCTTGGACAACATCCAGAATTTTCTGCTGGTAAACACAGGCGTAAAGCCTTTTTATTGGATCACCTGAACCTGGTGAGAAAAGGGTTGATATTCAACATCCTATGACAGCATGTTTTAGAGAACTAAGATTTTCAGAGAACTCAAAGTAATACCAACATCTTCTGTACTCTGTCTATATTTTTTCAAGGGTTGACTTGTATGGCATCTGAAAAGTTTAGAAGGAAGTCCCATAGTGTTTATTTAGCTAAAGCCAAAGCACTGTCACATGATTAGTCCTTTTAAAATGCCTTCAAACTGCAAGAGGCCCAGTACTTAAAGTTAATTCTTAAGTATGCAATGCAGTGTATTCATGACATTTTCACATCTTCATTCTCTTGCTAGACCATGGAGAAAGATAATCATAACCCCATGATTTATGAGCATATGCCACAGCAAGCCTAAAAGCCAGTGGAAATTACAATGTGTGTACTTCAGTACAATCAATTTTGTTTGTTATTTTAGTGGCATGATTCCTGTTTACAGCAATCAAGCCATCAAGTTGCACAGAGTAAATCAATAGGGTGATAATGTAGCTGTTTACTGTATTTACAGACATGCCTGTGACCATGTCTAGGACATACCATATTCTACAATCTAATGCTCTTAATTTTTATTTCCCTTTAGTTCAAGGTTGACATAACTCACAGGTACTAGCAAATCCCATCACACTAAAAAATGCAATATTTCTAAGAGATACATCTGGTACATATTTATTGTGAACAGAATAAAAACTTGTTTCAATTATGCATGTGGATTATCTCTTAGGGAGAAAAAAAAAAAGGTAGAAAAGTAGGTGTTACCTCATGCCCATATAAACCCAGTGGTAAAATGTGCCTAAACCAAAACCCACTTTACGTGCTGCTGCTTGTACATGCATATTAACATGTTTCAGGCACAGCTCTGAACAAGATACACAGACATATGTTGCTATGAATCTTGGAGAACACACTGTGCTTACACTTTTCATGCTATGCAGCAATTCCTGCAATAGATTTATGTTGTGCCAGAAAAGGATGGGACAATATATGGATATCCTGTGGGTATAGAACAACATATTTTCAATATACATCAAGCACATATAGGTAGATGAACGAGTTACTACTGGGTAAATTGGGAAGTAAATTTGCAGCATTTCAGCAGCTTGTGGCAACATCGCATGCACGCACCATTATCTACTGCATCTAGCTTTCTACCCAGGGCATCCTGGCAATCTTTCATTAAGATGTAAAGCATCATTTCATAAAGCATCTCTGGTAGAGGACACTGCAGTAGCACAATCCACTGTAACAGAGTAAATGTTTATTCCACAAACATACTCTGCAGCAGCTAGCTCATTAGAGAAAAATTAACAGTAAAATTGGGTCAGGTAATTGCTGTTAAGAGTTTGTTCATGTCCATTCCATAGGACAGAAATTGCAGCTTGGGGACCCATATCTCTTTTCTGGGAGATTCAGGAGGATGAGGGAGAAGCAGTAGGAGGAGGACTTCCTGCAGAAGACCCACCATGCAGAATATTGCTTCCTGATTTGTATGTCTTCTAGCAGATAATGACATTGCTATAGACACAGATTTATAATTTTCAGGAGGGTTATGAACAGCCACATTCTAGACCATGTTGTATCTGCTTCTCATGTCAGTAACAAAGTTACCTTTGCTTTCTGTATTCTCTTGAAATGAACACATAAGGAGTGAGAACTTGAAGACTCCTCCATGTTATTTGCAGCATGAGCTTTTTTGGAAGTTAGCAACACAGACTCTCTTCACAAATCTCTCCTGTTTCAGTTCTAGAGTGCAGAACTGTTGCCTCCACAGTGTGCCCATGGAAAGAAACTGCAGTGTGTCATGGTCTGAAAACTTTACATTCTCCAGAGGATGTTAGCTTCAGCCCTTCTCCCTCTGCTTTCCAAATCATCACATCCCTTGAGGGGAGCATCCTTTTGCAATTCTCTACGTAAACCTTGCTTTGTTTCCCGGGGTATCTGCTTTCCTTCCATAGGTTTTGCTCTATGTCAATGAATTATAGTCCTGAAACTCTTGGGCCTCTTGGAGGCCCATTCCTACAGATTTCTGTAGAGTCTCTTTTTCAGGGTCTAGCTCATACCAGGTAGCAACATTTTCTTTTGGCTTTGTGATAGTTTTTCCATAATAGCTTTGCATAATAAGTATTTGTAAAATCACATTTATGTGTTTAATAAGATGAATGTTGTTTTTTTTTTTTTTCCCCAAATATTTGACATTTTATGGAATTCCTTTTATTTGTGTTTCAATTAGCTTCGTTAACAATGGCAAAGTTAGTAATGATGTTTGGCAATCAAAACACATTATGAAGTATTAGAACAATACAAGGTTAGTTAAGTTAAAGGAGATGTTATGCAGAACATTTCAAATTGAATTTGGATAGTGGCAAGCATCTGTGTGTTTGGAAATCTCTAAGTTTCTGCCTGAAGGGTAAATTGAAGCTTATATAAACAAGAACTTGTGATCTAATGTTTAGGCTTTTACTGACACAAAGACACACACAGATGCACACACATAAACCTCTATGGAAGGTTACAAAAGATAGGAAAAAAAAAAGAAGAGGTAGAGCAAGAGATGAGACATGTTGGCTGTCTATTTAATGTTTTTCAGTCATGTAATACAGTCTGGCAAGCCTTTTTCCACAGTTCCACCAAGCCAGACCTGTAAAAGCAATTATCTGTCATCATAATGTGAATCAAGCTTGCAACTGCTGTGGTTCTGAAAAGCGTGACAAAGGTAATTGAAATTTAGGCAGTGAATAGTTTTCACTTCCTGAGATAAGGTGTGTTTTCAGGGGAAGTTTGTTGCTATGTTGGCTTTAGTTAACTATTCTTAAGTCTCTTGTTAAAGGATTTGTGTTATTTCTGTGGGTGGATCATAGTCTCATCCAATTATGACTTCAGCAGAGCCAAACTTTGTGTCATATGTTTTACTAGCCCATACTGGTTTGCACATTCCTTTCACTTCACAAGAAGATTAAAAAAAAAAAAGGACGCAAAAAAATTTTACTGTCAAGTGAAATAGTACTTTGGAACTATCAAACTTTACTGAAGTTCATTTCATTCCAAAATTATCTTTTTGGTGGCTTAGTGGTGTATTGTTTTAGCAGCTACAATAAAATTGTTTGCAATCTGGCAAAAAAATACTAATTCTCATCCCAGAAGTCAAATGTGAAATATTCCTAGGTTTCTTTGGCTAGTTATTTTCTACTCCCCTGATAGTGAAGCAGCATGCATTTGCTTTCAAATGGTTTTACACCCCTTTAAAAGTAATCTCTGCATTAAAATGGTTTACTGTTAACAACTGAAATTCTGAATGCAGTCATGGCATCAGTACTAGTATAAATAACGTAAGACCATGGAAAGAAAACTGGAAATTTCTGAGTATATTACATACCTGATTCTCTTTTTGTAGCGCAGTTTTGCTCTAGTATCATTCCACTGACTTGCAGAAGATTTATTCCATAATCATATAAGATGCTCAGAACCCTCAACCTTGACTAAAAGACTATTCAAGAAAATTAATTCTTCTCTCTCTTGGGGATGGGGGATGGCTGGGGCTGTGGGGAGAGGGAAAAGGCATTTTGGAAATTCTTGGTGACAAATTAGGAGAACTATCAAAATTTAGTAGTGAAATCAAAATAATTTGATATTTTGGGAGGCAAGATTTTTTTTAGAACTGTTTTGAGACATTTTAAATTTTTGTTCTTATCTTGGCTCTTAGTTTCTGCTTTCAAGGTCTTTTTATTTCTCACATAGAGCAATTTTTAGTCACTTTAAAGAAATAAATAAT
>JANHFX010022191.1:33478-56471 GCA_027560015.1 Chloroceryle amazona
TGCCACATGCCTTTTTACTTCTTAGTCAGCTGCATAATATCTATTTTATCATGCCCTGTTCCACAAAACTCTCCACAGAAGGGGAAGGGGAAGACGAGGAGAAATATTTGCTCCATTCATTTTGACACGTCTGAGTGACAGCCAGCATCAGTATCTGGCAGGGTGCTCTGCAAACACTCTCCAAGATAAATATAGCAGTTGTCAAGTGGTTTTCTACATATCTGACCTCTTGCCAAGAAATACATATATATTTTAGGCTCATATCCTAATAATCTAATTAATTTGGAAAAAAACCCCAAACAAACAGAAAACAAACACCAAAACAAACAAACAAAACCCCCACATCCTATCTACATCTGTGGAATCATGAAATAATTACTCTCTAAACCTCATTTAATTGATTAAGTTCCAACATTTGCTATATCAGACCCATTATTCTCCAAAACCACTTGTATACTCCATCCTGCATGGCAGCACTGGCCTTACCCTTGCAGAGCTCAGAGGTGTCTGATCATGTCAGACCATGGGGTTACCCCATCCACCACCAAGGACACCTGCAGCAAAGCAGCATCTTCCACATAGGTTACAGTGAGCAACCTCCAGTGAGGGTGAGCAGAGTAGTCTCTCACAAAGGTCTCTTTCAAAACAAAACAATGTTTTTATATGTTCATATTACTGCCTACTTACAGTGATCAGAAGATTAGTTCATCACATGAAGACACCAGCAATGAAAATAAGACAGCCTAATGAATTATATTTATGGATGTACATACATACACCAAAGAGAGCTTTTGTCTGATATTGTGGAGCTGTTGACGCATGCTTTTTGCAACAAGTATTCTTTTTCACTGCGGCTCAGCCTGCTGCTATCACAAGTTTCCTGCTGTGCAAATGTGGCTGATTCTGCACTACACACCCAGACCTACCCCATTTTTTTGACAGATGTATGAATCATAGAATCATGGAATAGTTTGTGTGGGAAAGAACGTTAAAGATCATCTAGTCCCAACCCCCTAAGCATGGGCAGGGATACCTTCCACTAGACCAGGTTACCTAAAGCCCCATCCCTCCTGACCTTGAAAACTTCCAGGGATTGGGTCATCCACAACCTCTCTGAGAAACCTGTTCTAGTGTCTCACCACCCTGACACTGAAGAAATTCTTCCTTATATTTAATGTAAATCTATCGCCTTTCAATTTAAAGGCATTGCCCCTTATCCTATCACACCTATACATGCCCTTGTAAAAAGTCCCTCTCCAGCCTTCTTGTGGGCCCCCTTTTAAATTCTGGAAAGCTGCTATAAGGTGTCATGGGAGCCTTCTCTTCTCCAGGCTGAACAACCCAAACTCTCTCCACCTGTCCTCACAGGAGAGGAGCTTCATCCCACTGAGCATTTCCCAGCCACTGCATACTTTGCATACTTTCATATCTTTACATGCTGCACTGTGTACCAACAAACTTATTATATGCTATTTCCACATCCTTCATATAGAGCTATGTTGTTGTTCAAGCGCATTACACAACATGACACTGTTACATTCTTTAGTTTCTTAACATACTTTTTACTGCATCTTTTGCACTGAGAAGGATAGTATTTCCATGGCAAGTTCTACTCTATTTATTAGCCAGGATTCCTCAGATGATGGTCATATGACCCTGAGACACCCAGTCCTCAGAAACATTTGGGCCAGGGCCACCTTAATATACCCTCTGCCAGAGTCACTTGTTGACCCCCAGCAGCACCAGCTACACTCATTACTGGGAGCTTTCCAAGCACTAAAGCCAACTGGCATGAAGTAGCTTGAGACTATGCCTTTGCCTCCAAAACAGGTAGGCTGCATGAAGAGTGCCTATTGGAAAGTCCCTCTATCCCTGAAGTCCCAAACTGGTTTTAGGAATTGCCCAGGAGAGCAGAATGTGGGTAAGCCACGTTCCTACCTGAGATTGCTGTATCCATGTCTTGTTGTCTAGGAATGTTTCAAAGTTCACACAGATTTACCACTGAGTCTGGCTACAACACTGTTCCTGCAGTCACTTGCTCTTGCCATTTAGGTCATCTGTAGTTTGAATCTGATATCCATAGAAGTCAATGGTTAGATGTTCATTGACTCCAGTGGACTTTGGCACAAACAAATGGTTCTCTGTGAATTCAGATGTCTCTGAATTGCAGGTGCATTCAGGATGAAACATGTCAAAATTGACACTTGATCCTGACAGAAATCATTAAAAAAGAAGGCCTCTGCAGTGTATGATATTTACTCATCTACATATTTGATGTGACAGAACAGTGTAGTAGTTAAACATTCAAAGGAAACATGTTTGTGACGTAACTTATTTTAGTACAATTTTGCTTCTACTACAGCAACTGTAATTTACAGGTGCAAGTCAAAAGGATAAGTTTTCACATTTTATTTTTACTGTGTTTTAAATGCCAAATCCAAATTATCATGTTTAATTTACTGTATTCTCAGAGGTTTTGCTTAGATTTATGAATTACCTTGGATTAATTACTATATAGCATTCTGGATTTATAGTGTAATTGGGTGTGTCTAAGTGCATTCCATTTTATTATTTACTTTAGGGTATATTTTTTGATGAACTGTATAATATAAAATACATTTGGTGTTATGTTTCATATAATGCCAGAGAAAGCACAAAAAGTGCATTTAAGTTTCTAAGTTTATTGGTTCCATGTCTGGAAATCTTTGGGGGACAAATCTGCTTATTTTTGGTTTTTCTCAAATTCTTCCTTTCTATTTCAATTTTTCTCAATAACTTTTCATTTATTGAACCTTTGTGTCGATAAATATTTTCATTCATAACAAAATGAATAATCCACCCTAAGTGAAAATATAAATATGAGTATCACTCTTTCTAACACTTCTATTGAAAAAGTTAGATCAAAGTAACATCTAACCCAAGCAAAATTTATATCCTTCACTCTCATCTACAGGTGACTGACACCACAAGTTAGACCATTCTCCTTTCTGGTCTTTGGAAGGATCAGAAATGCTTTGCATTAGCTGCTACACTGCAATTGTTAACACCTGAATTTCTGATTAGCAAAGTCCAAATTATAAGGAAGAGGTTTCTGTGTGGCTTACCATGAACTACTCTTGACTGTGTTTAGTACTTCTGATATACTTATCCCAACACTATGGCATGTTCCCTAACTCCTTTTGAGCCTTTTAAGTCCATCAGATACCTCTCCTCTTCTGTTGCATTTGTCTTGATGTGTCTTTCCATTCCTCTAGTCTGCACAGACAGAAAAAGAAGCAGCTTCATGCTGAAAGACTGAAGAAAACTGAACCCAAAAGACCTCTGAAGGTTAGAAACTTGCATATTGTTGTTATCATCTTTGTGATTCCCCAGCCTACAATTGTGATTCCCCAGCCTACACCTTCTCTGTTTTAATAAACTTGTTGACCTGTATCAAAAAGGATACTCCAATGAATCCCCTTGCAGTGATATAAGCAAAAAGCTACTTCCTTAGAGTTGCTGAGCACTCTCATATGCCCCAGTTTCAAATGGGTTGGCATATGTTGGGTTTCCTTCCAGTATAACATTGGGTATTCATGTTGGAATATAACAACCACTGTCTAGGAAGACAGAAAGCAATTTAAGGAAACCAAATTGATAGGTACAAGGAATATCATTCACAAATGCCTGACAAACAGTCCTAAAAATAAAAAGCCAAACGACTCACTAATCTTATATTAAATAAAAACTGGAGTGTACTGAAGTATTTGAACAAAAATTTTCTGTGCAAATGTCCCGAGATTGGTTTCAGCATCAGATGTCTGACTAATGAATCACTAATGTGATGTAACAGTGGTTGATACCTTGTAACAAAATACTGGAGAAGTATTCATTTCTCAGAATTGATTCAAAGTATGAATCACTCTAACAAAGAGATAAGATCCAAAATTTTATTAATGAAAGAATATGTGAAACAACTGAAAGTGTATTTTGTAGGCCAAAGGTCAAGCTAGCTAGCAAGTTTCCTCATTTATTTTGGAAACTGGAGCCATTATAATATGATTATACAGCTTGATCTCAAAACCATAGTCTATTAATAATGCAGTTTAGATTAACAGGAGTCTATACATACTGTTAAGTAACAATTACACACTGTATTTTCTTTGCCACTCTCTCTTTCCTTTTGGGCATCTAAAAAGCTTCACTGGCTATAATGATCTGAATCTCATAATGTATGGAAGCACATGATGAAGCTGATTGCCAGGACGGAGAACTGAACTGGTCATTTATGTGACTGGTATGATAATGTCTCTCCTGCTGGCTAAGCCTGATATCCATATAAGCACTGGCAGACTGAGTCAGATAGTCAAGGAAATGACAAATACCTAAAAATGCCTGTGCGGCCTGTGCATGGGGTTCAGTATCTAGCAGAAGTTAGGCCATAAACTGAATGCAGTGCTTTTGAAAATCTAATTAGATGCTACTTTGCATTGTAAGTATCTAAAAGGCTTTGAAAATTATATTTTAAGCAATTAGTCCATACACATCAGCAAATTTGTAATAGGATCTGGACATATGTATAAACAGCTGAAAATGTATCCCAAAGGCTTATGGAGACCTGCAACTTCAACTACTTACTTTGAAAAAAATTTCAAAAAACAGTAACAATACTAAAAAGAAAGTATCTCTGAGATTGGATAAAAAAAAAAATGAAAGCATCTGCCTGCTGTTGACTTTGCACTGCCCATAAACTTTGCAGGTCTAAGACATTTCCATTTAACATTTGTAAGGTGTCAAAATATAATCTTCATTACCCAATCTTTATGTAGGCATTTGGTCTTAAACGCTGCATGTACATTGGTCATATATCCATGCAATATGTAAAAACGAACATCTGTAAAAAGGCTGTGAAGCAACAAAGATTAAATGCTAACTTTATCTGTGCAGTTTTCTTAACTCCTACCAGATTAGTTGCCCACGAACCACAGGAGTTCACCACATAAGCAGATAGAAATGTTGTTTGGAAGGGACACGATAATGATTTCCAGTTCATAAGATATTTATCCCAAGACACATTCATTTATGTGTTGTACATTTAAATGTCTGCTTTTAGCCACTTGCTGCAGCAATACTGAATCAAAAGAGTATATCTTTCTAAATAACAGCTTCATTCCATGCTGACATTCAAACAGTTACTGTGTAATCTAAAACAGTAGAAATAAGTCCAAGTCACAAAGAAGATTCTGCACCAAACATGCAGCTACCCAGGGTAATTAGTAGGGGTGCAGAGCTCGAATCCTTCAGGAGGAAAGGAAAATAAAAGGCCAAGTAAGGTACTCCTCTTTGCAAGAAGTGTCTGTCTTCAAGCCTGACCGGTGACTGTTGATGGCTAATTTTCATGTGTTTCCTTAGCACATTACCAGCCAGCCTTCACTCAAAGCCTGGGCTGCAGACTTGCTCTGGTCTAATGACAAATGAGTTTTTAGTTTTAAGAAGAAAAATAATGGGAGGAATATGAAGTAGCTTTGTAAAGTTTGTGGACTGATTCAGCTAATGCAGTATGAGAAATCTTAAATTATATCAATTACAAAATTAATTAAATTTATTTATAATTAAAAAAATAAAATTGAGGCATTTAAATCAAAGAATACTTGAAAATTAATTTATCTCTATTTGAAGGTTTTCAAACTGCTGTCAGGAATTTATTAGCTACCAATACCTTCATTTTTAAGCAATATGCACAGTCATGCATGAACAACTAGATCTTTCAGTCTTCAGTTTGATGCAATTTATTCACAGACATCCTTCATATGGTAGAACAAGTTCCTGGAACAGCTATGGTTTGACCTAAACACTGTTAGTCTGGGCTCAGATTGATCACTTCTAGTAAGGTAGAAGTAACAAGTTTCTGAAACAAGAATGTTTCACCCTCAGAGACCACTATTCCAAATTGGTGCTTTGTGCTTCAGCCTCCATGAAGGATGTGAATGTTTAATTGGATTGTGATGGATGTTGAAATTTCTGACGCTACAAGACTGATTTATTATGAGTTTGCAGTCTAGTGCACAGCTACATGTTTTGTTTTGACCTGAATATTCATGTTGACCATAGCATTTACCCCTGAGTGATGCTCTTGATGTCAGTATTTCTTCTCAGCAGTCTCATTAAGCCCTGAATTGGATCATAAATTGCTTTTGACTAAGATGCAAGTGAAATTAACGATCCTTTACCTAGTAATAACAAGTCAATAAAACATTAATGTTTTACTTAACCCTGATAAGTTTATATTGTTGATTTCTTACTCTGTGAATTTCCTGTCTGTTGGTTATTGGTTGTTACTTTTTTCAGATGCATCCAGTCTTACCATATAAAACTAAATCAGTACTGTAATTTAAAATCTGCTTTGGTGTTTTCTATCTAGTCATCTGTGATACTGACTTTTAGACTAAAGAAATTTTGCAGTATTTTAAGGGCTATGCTAATGTCATTGCATGAGTTTTGCTAATGTGTGGTGCTAAGCAATAAGCTAAACTGGCAGGGGTATTTGGGGAAAATCTTAATTTCCTCAGGAAAAAAAAAAAAAAAAAAGTCAAGTCCCAAGTGATTGTCAACGTCACATATGATTTCCTTATGTGAATTCCTATGCGACATGCATATTTTCTATTGTCTTAGCTGACAAGATCATTGGCATATTTACCACTTTGGTCATCTGGAATAAGCATTAACTGCAGCTAGGCATATTGTTAATTCCCCCCCTGCAAATCAATGTTAAGATCTTTGCCAAGACATAGTATCCCACAAAGTTGGCTTTGACATTTTTTCACCATTACCAGGAAGTTCTGATTGCCTCATTCTAATATTCTAGAAGAACATTTTGTCAAGTGGCTATATCCCTCCCTGTTATGTGAATAAGTAAGTTGGTATGTAGTCTACCCTTACATCACAACCTACACACTGTTAGTGCAGTGAGAACAATCAGTGGAGCCAGATTGCTCTAATCCTTTTGTGTAGTGAGATTCCTGTCATCTTCTATTTTCCTATGTCACTTTTTAATTGTTCTAGAAAAGTGCCTAGAGCTCCCATCCGTGATCAAGACCCATTTGGTTAGGCAGTGTTTGAAATCTAATCTGACTCTCCACTCAAAGCATGAAATTTGGTATTTTTCTTCTTTCTTGTCTGTAGTCTAGGCTTCCTTCCTTCACCTGGCATGTGGACTGAGAAACTCTACTTGCAAGCTAAATCCACTAGTCTTTCAAGAATTTGCAGTGAAAATATATATGTCTGCATAAAGAAGTTGGACTGTAAGTCTTTAAAGCATGTCACTTCACTTTTCATATTTTCTACCATCTTATTCTGGAAAGAAAATAATTAATTATGCAAATAATTTGTTTTCACAGTGAGGAATATAGATTCCACTTACCATTCCTTAAGTCACTGTCATAAAAACATTAGTTAAAACACATCACAAAAGCCTTCTCACATGAGCCTTGGAAGATCTCTTTTTTTTTTTTTTTTCCAAATTGTTAAGGATCCATTTTCCTTTTGATGATCTCAAAAAACCACACAAAACTTCTTAGGGAATCCTGCTTACCTGCTATCTCCCAGCTAACAATTTTTGCTTCTAAAAATCTGGCTAAAATAATCTTTATTGCCTATTGCCCAAGGTTTTCTTATTATGCCTCCCAAAATCTTGATCTTGTTGTTTAAACTGGCTGGGACCAAAGCTGCAATGAAGCAATGTGTTAAGTAATTCTCAAACAAGATTTACCATCAAATGTTAATTCTGTTGCTCTTCAAGCCTGTATTCTTTTTGTCAAAGAAACTGTAATGATGGTTAGAATGATAAATACAGAAAATTATTAAGAGGTTCTTAGATTACCAAAGAAACAGAACTAATCTCAATGTCTTGGGAATTACAGATTGCTTCTTGCGAATAACTGTAGGTTGTTCACTAGTTACCTTTACTGATAGTCCAGAAGAGATTCCATGTCTAGGCAGACCTCCAGAAACAGATATTCCACAAAAGGGTAGGAAGCCTTCTGACTTCAAAGCCTGCATTTTTATTGTTATCTGTATTTCCTTCCCAGTAAAGCTTAAAACTCATTCCACAGTCAGTTCTTGCTGTCAGGACACTTTCAACACAACGGGCTCAAAAGCTGCACAATGTACAATGTTGGAAATCCTTGTTTACCTTCATTAAGTGCCCCCCCAGGATCACACTGGCAACAAGACAACAGAAATATTTCTTCCCTTTCTCTTTTCCAAGTTTCAAATATAAGGCCCAATCTGCTTTCATTGTGAAGTTAGTCACATAGATTTTGTAGAGTTTTTTTTTAAAACTCATAAACTGCCAAAATCTAAACAGCCTACTTTTTTTCTTAGAAAGTAAGCAGAAACTGAGGAATCGCTCCTGCGTACCAGGATAAGCTGTTTTACACAGGGAGGAAAATGAGGGTGTTAACCTGCAAACCTACCACCTTTCCTATGCTTCTAATCCCTTCCTGCACCCCATGTGTCACTCTGTTCCAATAAGAGATTATCAGTAAATAACGACAGGTTCAAGAAGCTGCCCCCTGCCCTTTCCTTAATGGTGCTTCATTTTCCCTTACTCTGTCTCATCATGTTCTCTTAATGACAAGTGCCTTGGTGACAGGTCTGTGTGTGGTTATATGTACAGAAAGGCCCAAGCACACACCAAGTGCTACCAACTGTTATAGTAATTTTTATTGCTGGTGATCAGCTTGGTAGGGTGGGAGTGATCAGGCTGTTCTGTATTTGGCTGGAATTTCAGGAGGAAATATGCTGGGAAACTGCAGGTGTCCCCGAGCCTGAACTTTCTCCTTGGAGCATGTGCCCTCAACATGGCATCTGTGGGAATAGAAGGGTTCTGCCTTTACTGCTGCGCTCTTTGAGATACACAAAAAAACTCTATTCCAAGACAAGCTAGAGTTTGGGGATTTTCAAAAAAAGTCACAATATTTCACCTTGAAGTGATGTATTTTACTCAGATTTGCAGAACTGTCTGGATCATTGTCACTGGTATTTTCATCGGTTTAGGTATGGATCTTCATAGAATCATAGAATGGTTTGGGCCAGAATGGACCTCTAAAGGTCATCTAGTCTGACCCCCCTGCAGTGAGCTGGGACATCCTCAACTAGATCAGGTTGCTCAGAGCCTTGCTGAGCCTCGCCTTGTATCTCTCCAGGGATGGGTCCTCAAGTACCTCCCTGGGCAACCTGTTCCTGTGCTCCACCACCCTCATGGTAAAGAACTATTCTCTAACATCCAGTCTAAATCTCCTCTAGTATAAAACCATTGCCCCTCGTCCTGCCACTAGAAGCCTTTGAAAAAGCCCCTTTCCTGCTTTCTTGCAGGCCCCGTTCAGGTACTGAAAGGTCACTATTAGGTCTCCCTGGAGCCTTCCTCTTCTCCAGGCTGAACAACCCCAGCTCCCTCAGCCTCAATGTGTAAGAGGTGTTCCAGCTGTCTGATCATTTTTGTGGCCCTCCACTGGACCCTCTCCATCAGGTCCATGTCCTTCCTGTGCTGAGGGCTCCAGAACTGGATGCAGGTGAGGTCTGACCAGAGAAGAGATCTAGTGGCAGAATCACCTCTCTCGATCTGCTGGCCACACTTCTTTTGATGCATCCCAGGACGCAATTGGCCTTCTGGGCTGCAAGCACACACTGGCTGCTCATGTCCAGCTTCTCTCAGCAAGTCCTTTTCTGCAGGGTTGCTTCCTATTAACTCATCCCCCAGCCAGTATTAATAGTGAGGATTGTTCCAGGCTGGGTATAGTACCCTGCACTTGGTCTTGTTGAACCTCATGAGCTTCACCTGGGCCTGGCTCTCCAGTTTGTCCAGGTCCCTCTGGATGACATCCCGTCCCTCTGGCAGATCAACAGCACCACTCAGCTTGGTATCATCTGCAGATGTGATGAGAGTGCACTCACTCTCACTGTCTATGTCATTGATAAAAACAGTAAACCGTACTGGTCCCAGTATGGACCCCTGAGGGATGCCACTTGTCACCCATCTCCATCTGGACAGCAAGACATTGACCACTACCCTCTGGAAGTGGCCATCCAGAAAATTCCTTATCCAGTGAAATGTCCACCCATCAAATCCGTATCTCTCGAACCTGGTGAGTAGGATGTTGTGGGAGACAGTGTCAAAGACCTTGCAGAAGTCCAGATAGATCACATCCATAGGTTGTCCCTTGTCCACTGATGTAGTCACTCCATTGCAGAAAGCCAATAAGCCAATAGGTTGCTCAGGCAGGACTTGCTCTTAGGAAAACCATGCTGGCTGTCCTTGATCACCTCCCTGTCCTCCATGTGCCTTATCAGACCTTCTGGGAGAATCTGCTCCATGATCTTCCCAGGCACAGAGGTGAGGTTACAGGTCTGTAGTTCCCAGGGTCCTCCTTTTTAACCTTTTTTTAAAAATGGGTGTATTGTGTCTCTTCTTCCAGTCACTAGGGACTTCACCTGACTGCCAGGACTTGTCAAATATCATGGAGAGAGGCTTGGAGACTACATCAGACAATTCTTTCAAGACGCTGGGATGCATCTCATCTGGTCCCACAGACTTATGTATGTTCAGGTTCCTCAGGTGGTCTTCCCAGGATACCTGTCCCTGCTTCCACTGCCTGTGCAGCTCTTGCTTGTCTCGTGGTTTGACCAGCAGGTCATGGCTTAGTCACACTGGTCTCTTCCCTCCCTTACTAGATTTCTTATACCTGGGGATATAGATCTTTTGCTTTCTATGCAGTGTCCTTAAAGGTATGCCAGCTCTGTTCTGCTCCCTTGTCCCCGAGGGCCACTTCCCCAGGTGTCCAACTCCTTGAAGAGCTGGAATTTTGCTTTTCTGAAATTCAGGGTCCTTATTATGCTCCTTGACTGATTTGTGACCCTTAGGACTACAAATTCACTTAGATGTAGTGTCGGGGAATATGGTCTAGAGGTGCACTTGTAGAGTAGGGTGAAAGGTTGGACACGATGATCCCATGGATCTTTTCCAACCTAGATGATTCTGTGATTCTGTGAATTCCACCTGTTCATGGTTACTGCAGCCCAGGCTGCCTCAAATCTTGAGATCCGTGATGAGCTTGCCTTCATTGGTGACCATCAGATCTAGTATTGTATCCCCTCGGGTAGGGATGTCTATATCTTGCCTCAGGAAGTTATCATCAAGGCACTCCAGGAGCTTTTTTGATTGCCTACTGCTATCTGTATTAACTCTTCAGAAAATGTCAGGGTGGATGAAGTCCCCCAGCAGGATAAGAGCATGTGAGTGTGATGACTCTTGCAGCTGGAGTATGAATGCTTCATCAATAGATTCTCCCCTTGATTGGGAGGCCTGTAGTAGACTCTGACCACAAGATCATTTGATTTTATTTGGTGCTTTAAACTACTGAGTACTGTATTGCTGCTGTACTTTTGGATAATTACTGCCTTCTAGTCAAAATACAGATACCTGAAAGGCCTTTTAAGCAATTTGGAAAGAGGTGAGTTTGGGATCTGAAATTATACTGACAGTCAGGATATGCACGCTGTGCCTAAGGCTTAATCTTGCTTCAATTAAAGTAACATATACAAGGGCTTATAGGACTTGGTTGCCTTCACACAGCAGGCAGAAAGGGTCCTTCTCATCTAAAGGCCATGGCCAAATTTCTGTCCAGCAGTCACAGAATAACATACCTTGCAAACACTTATTAAAGCTTTATGACATACAGAATGTTAGAAATAAATGTGTACTCATAGTTTGCAAGAAGAAGTAGCATCCAGTCATACGTGAGGGCTCCTCTTGGATGTAGGCTTTTATCTCCTATACTTAGTCCACCCACCTCAGAGGGAGAAAGAAATCTTCATGGCTGCCCGGAGAAGGGCAGAAACAAAAGAGGAATGAGGAGGGGTGCACAGGCTTCCATGGCAACCCAGGAAATGTGCAGCTTCAGTTAAGCACCATTTATGCAAGTATGGATATGTATTGAACAAAGCTTCTTCAGAAGCTTTAATGTGGACACACATATTTCATATTGATCTCATTCACATTTAATTTATTCTTATTTTTTATTTCCCATTTTTATATTCTTGTATTACTTATGTATTTAAACTGCTGATTAGAACATTTATCTTTTGTTTAGGTACATTCTCTGGGGACAACTAATTAAAATACAGCAAGTTTTCACTTTTCTGAAAAAATAAAGCCACATAAATATCCTGGACCATATTTCAGTTTCTCTTAACTTTTTGCACTCTTTTACATTCCTATCTTAAATCTCTAAAATATAGACTACTTATGATATTATTAGTTCTAGAATGACTAGTCACTAGATGCAACAACCTGCATCAATTCTGCATTCATCACAACTTCCTACTAATGAATAAAAAACATTCATCTACAAATAGGTGTGCTCATTTCTGCTTTACAAAAGGAAGGACAGGGGAATTTTTCAAGTGTCAAGGTTCAATTAAAGGGGCAAATAGTTGACTCTCAGTAATAGCCCTGGCCCTGAAAAGCAGCATTGTTCTGTATCAGTAGAATGGTAGGAAAAGAAACAAAAGTGCACAATCTTCAGTGATGATTATAAAAAGATTTCAAACTGCAGAGTGCAGTGTATACTGCTCAAGGAAAAGAGCTCTTGGTGACTAAATGAAGCAGGACCCATATGGTGCAATGAAGGCACCGGCGCCTGGCCAGCTTGCCACAGAGCACCAGCCTACACTGAACTGCAAACAATGCTTGGCCCAGCTTTTCTTCCAGTTTGTAACTCCACAAAACTCAGAGGTTTCTCGCATGCTCAGTTTCACATCAGACAAATCCAGCAGGTTTTGGCTGATGTGACTTTGAGCAAACACAAAAACTGAAATGAAACTCAGGGGAATAGAAAGAAAATGTTTATTTCAAGCCTCAGCAATCCAAAATATGGCAGTCTTCAGCAACTGTCTCTGTGAAATTGTTGCTGAGAACACAATATCAGTTAAGAACTCGATAAACCTTTTACAACCTATTAATATACACATAATTCACAGTTGCCTTGTAGATGTGTACAGAACGGTAATGTGTTTGCTATTGTATTTCTGGGTCATATCTTTTTACCCAGCAGAAGGACAAAACCAGTCTTTTACAAGGAGGGTGATTTCCAAAAATAACAACCAGGAGAGAAAGATCACAGCCTGACCTACATTTCTGTTGGCCCTTGCATCTATTTTTTCTTTTTTTTTTTAATATTCCACCGGGTTTAGTTTAGTAAAGCTGACTTTTCAGGGAATATCATGTTTTCTGTATCCAGGCATAGAGATCAATGTGAAAGGCTGTGCTTACCATGTTCAAATGTACTGTGATTGTCAAGGTTTCAGCAAATATACATTGCGGTTAAAACCAAGAAAATTGATGTAGGTAGAAAAGCAACTTCTGTGAGAAACAAAGAAAAGAGGTTGGGGCAGAGAGAACAGGATGTGTGAGGCTCAGATGTGTTGCATGTATGCACAGTTCCCAAACTTTCCAAACCAACCTTGTGTTCCCGTGTTCAAATTTTTGCTTTTTAACACAGCCCTCTTTGTTAGTTTGCAATACTGAAGAAGAAAACACAGAAGAAAACTTATGCATACACAAGTTTTGAGAAACTTTCATTGGCCTTCAGTGATGGTATCTCAGATAATGTACCAGGGCCTTTAATTCTCAGTTGATTTCCCATCTTTACACTATTTCTGTGCTCTGTTAAACTTGCATTAACTTTGGACTTTGTATGAAACAGCTGAGAAGAGAGAGGCAGCAGTAATAGTAAATCTAAGACACTTTTGTCCTCCCATGGTCTCTGGGACTGTCAGGACAGGTTTATCATGCAGTGTAACTTTAGACCTCTCTGAACAGTGTTGTTTTCCAAGCAGCTTTTTATGCTAGCTGCAGAGCAGGGGCGTACAGTGTTCCCCAGCCACAACCTCTGTCTGGCTGATAGGCTGTGTGTTACTTGAACCAATACCAGTGAAATCATTGCATCATCACTTCAGGATGGTTACTCACTCAGGTAAGCACTGAAGGTCACAGACAGGTTTGCATAGCTGAAGCTAAAGTCTGTGTCAGCACATCTTCACAGTTTACCAGATTAATTGAGGTTTGGTTCCATATGTATGTTTACAGCCTCCACATCCTGATTAGAATACAGCCCTACCCGTAAGTCAAGAAAGATTGATTTTGTCTGCTTGCCATTTCCCAAACCAAGGAGGACTTTGTGATACCTCTAATCTAACTGATCTATCTAATCTAAACAAGTTTTTCCCCAGCCACCTCAAACAATCATTAAAAGAAATAACATACATGTAAAGGGGAAACATACCATCATATTTAAGAATTAGCCCCGTATTTATGTTTGTTAATATTCAGACTAGAGATACATGAAATTTTCCACTTGTGCTTTGAAACAGCCTCCCAAAGTTTTGTATCATACCTATTTAATTGTAACGTGCTTGGCCTTGCTGCTGCTCAGATTGACAACATGAATCTACCACTGCTCATTTATGTTCAGGCCTTAATGACAACGCCATACTATTATGGTACTACTGTACCACCTCTGGAACATACCTGTACTACTGTATGGTAGCACAGAGCTACTGGGAAATTTTCTGAATAAAATCAAGTTTTAAGTGCTTCATAAATATTTTCTACTTTTATTTTATGGTTTGCGTGGGACACGAGTATCTCTTGAGTTAACCGCTTCTAGTTCCAGTAGGATGAAGTTGAATAAATGTTTATTTTCAGCAAATGGCAGTATCTTTGCATGACTCTCATTACTTGGTTTCTTCCTTCTAACAACTATAGGTGTTTTTTTCAAAAATATAATTCCACAGCTGATGCTTTATTACTTACTGGAGTTCTTTTTGTTGTTGTTACTACTGCCTCTGTCATTACTGTTATTATTATCTGTCCTGCTATTATCAGTATATAGTTATTATTACTTGTTATAGTATTCTTCAAAAATAATACATCACAACTAAGACTGAGTCACTGTAGAAAGACACCTGGTGTGGAGATCCCTTTTCTTAGTTGGTACAGAAGTCTCTGACAGTCAATTCATAGGAAACCTGTTAGTGAACATAAGAAGAAAGCAGGTAATAAAAGGCACAGCTCTTATTTAGCCTGTATAGGGAGGCAATTAAAAGAAACATGGCAGAAGTGTCTGATCAGAAGAAGAATTTGTTGGTCATTAGTTCCTGTTACAGTTATATTTATTTGTAAGTGAAGATGTTGGAAGCATCCTTCAAAAAGTCTTGCTTTGGTGAGGCAGTGACATTGTGCAGGATCTCTATTCACTACCTTGAAGTAAGCTAAGTTGGGGTTATTTTTAGTTAAAGAGTGTGCAGGCAGGGCATAAGACAACAACTGATATTTGATTGACCGAGAATTTGAATCAAGGGCCTGTATTCCAGTTCTTGAGATTAAGACCTTTTCACAGATCAGTAGGTGAGTCAGAAGCTCTGTACGAGCACCTAAATCATATATGGACCCTACTGGAAAGACAATAGCTTAGCCTGGCTCAGGTCCTCTTTTGGTTCCTTCCTCGGAGAATCCAGGGAGGACTCTGTTCTGCCTTCAATCCCATGTTACTGAATCCAGTACCAGAATCCAGCTCCTGAACACAGCTTCCATCTGCTGCAGGGCCCAGTCTGGGACTCCCCTGGTGCCTGCTTCACAGCATCAGTGGTGACGGTGATGTAATTACCATCAGGGGGCTTGGGTTCGATACTGGGTTTATATATATTTGTACATATTCTATTTTTATTATTATTATTATTCTCATTAAAGCTGTTCTAGTTTCCTTTTCTAATCATTAAGTCTCTCTGTCCTTTATTCCCTTTCTCTTCCCCTTTGGGGAGAGAGGAGTGTTAACAGAGAGCATCTGTTACAGGTCTAAGGGGCCACCCTGACCCTAAACTGTGACACATATATACAATTCTATTTCCTTAGAAAAATACACTACTACCTAAATATGTGGAAGAGTAAAAGAGATGACACTGAAACTAAGCATGAACATGGTTTATGGCAACTTGGATATTAAATTTTCTGGTCACATTTTTATGGGAATAAACTTATGCTATCCTCCATCTTTGTTTATTATACTTCTCATTACCAGAATAGCAATTTTAAATTATTAGTGTAATTAGTAGTGTACCAGAATAGCAAGCTGCCAGGCAGTGTTTTATAATGTCCTAAGATAACATGAATTTATAAGGGTGTTATATAGTAAAGTGCCCAGAAGTATTTAACAGTTAGCGTAGATTGTCATTCAGCTTCTCTTCACAGGTTATGCTGGAACTATAAACTGAAGGTAGTAGCAATAAATAAAACTAATAAAACCAGAATTTGGAAAAGCCATTGTAGGCCCAGTGTAAACAGAATGCTATATACACTCCTGCAGAATTAACAGCATTCAGAAACATTTAAGAAATACTCTATAAAAATACTCTGTGATCACCAGCCATTTGAGGTGATCCATATGATGATGGTGTTTTTGAATCATTTAATCCCAGCTAACATCTTTGAAAGGTCTACTTTTTTCTTCAGGCACCAAAATACCATTGAAAATCTGACTTCAGGGAATCAATTTTTTTTAAAAAAGTTTGATACCTTCCGACCAAGTTAGGCACTCAAGTATAATATGCAGGTATCACAGGAAGATTCAAAATCCCAGGGCAGGTGCCTAATCACATGCTAGGGGGGCTATGAACAGGCGTAAACCTTCTGATATCCCTGAACTACCTGAACCCTGCTTCAACCCAACCAGCGTTAAAAATGTTCTCCCTTCTTCCTTTTATGCAGGACCTGGCTGACAGGTACTCAGGGGTCAGACACAGCCCAGACAGGAGACACCAAGTGTGTATGTGCCTGTCCTCCTGTGTCACATCCAGAAGCACACATCAAACAGCCCATACAGATCAGGGGAAACCCAAACTACAAGAAATGGGGTTGACAGAAGATGCTCTGCTGAGATCTGGTCTGCCAGCAGGAGATAGTAAATACTTTTCCTGTGACTAGAGCACACTATTCACATTGCAATCATCTTCCCCAGAACTCTTCCTCCCAGACAGATGCTTTCATCCAGTCCCTCAAGATGCTGGTGATGGCAACCATATTTGCACAAAACCATAGTCAGTGGATCAAAACTGCAAATTGCTTGGAAGGAAATTATTGTCTTTACAAAATTCTTGTTGCTAAGAAGACTTGAAAGGGATCTAAGACCAAGACAGCACAAGAGAAAGCACGAGAGAAAGCACAAGAGAAAGACCAAGTCAGCACAAGAGAAAGCATGTTTCTGCAGCCTGGTGCCTGGAAGAAAGTCATAGATTTTGACCTCTGCTCCTAGGACTGTTTCTGACTTGACATTAAACAATCATTAGGTCTGGTGCCGATGGGGAAAGAGTTAAGTGCTGAGTGAAAGCAGATGCAGCTGACAAGGACAGAAATAGGTAGAAGTAAATAATGTGGGGCTCGTGTGTGTATGTGTATGTGCGTGCGTGTGCGTATGCATGTGCATGTAGGGGGGTTATTACCTGTGCCGGGACTGGTGTTGTGCTATTGCACTTGAAAGGGAGAATGGAGTGGCTTTGTATCTTTGAAGAGGGGCTTGGTAGGAATGGTTGGCTGTGTAATGCAAGTTAAATTAAAACATGGGGCAGGAGGATGGGGATTTCCTCCTGATGGCTTGGTGAGTTATTAGATGGCCAGATAGTAGGGAGAGGTAGAAGAGGAGAGGTAATGCATGATTTTACAGACTTAGAGATATGTGCCATTGAGTGGAGCTTTATACTGAATACGCCTCCTACTCAAAATGTGAACTGCAGACCAGATTAGATCAGGGAATGTTAGCCACATCCAGTGCAAAATATGTTTTGTTTGGTTTCATTTCTTTTAATACAGAGAGAGGGAGCATAAGTTCAGGGAGGTAAGTGAAAGTTCAGTGAGATTTCTCCACATTCATGAAACCTGAGTTCATAGTCAACCTATTGAGTCACATATAGGTGAGAATCTTGACTGGTCAGTTAAAGAAAAAAAAAAAGAAAAGGAAAACCCCAACACCCCCAACCCCTTTCCCCTGTAAGTTCCTTGATGTTCAGTAGGTGTGGCTGGGTGAAGAAAAACCAGACCAATACCAACAGCTGCATGGAATCTTTCCAAGACTGAAAGGTGAATAATTAACTCTTATAACTGCAGCCCCTCAGGGGAAGGTGAGTCACTAGCCCAATTTAGAGTTATGTTATCTTGTAATGAACAAGAGGGAAATCTTTACGTGTCCTGACAGTTCTAGTGAGACATGGATGATCTGTGCTCCAAAAATCCCAGGAAGGGAGTTGATCAAAATGTATCTCTAAGAAAATAATTGATTTTGTACATACAACTCATCAGTGCTTCAAGAAGATAATTTCTTTTCTAAACATATGAAATTTTCTGAATATGATGCTGAAGCTTAGACAAGAAGGAGATGAATGTATTGGTTTTAACTGGCAACATTGTGCCAGTACCTAAAATCAGATACAATCGGTCTGGGAATTAACTTATTTTTCTGCATCCGTCATGCTCAGATTCTTGCCTCTGGACTCTTGGGATGGAGGGAGGGGTCCACAAAAAGCAAATATGAAAAATAATCCTGCTGTTAGGTGACTTAGAAAACGACTAATAGATTTTTTTTCTGAAGTGCTTGAATGTCCACTGGGAAATCAGTCTGCAAATCTGAAAAGCTTAAAGGCTGATCTAAACTTGACAAACCTTTGCATATATTCACTGCACCCATGTGAGAAAGACAGTATTAATTGCTTTTTGTCATATTCAGGGAAAGAAAACTGGAGCACTTGGCTCTTCATTTTTTTCTTTCCTCTAGCCAGTTTAGAAGTAGCATTGAGACACTCAGAAGACCTGTGGTTTTGTGTTCTCTGTGAGAAATGAAGCCAGCTCCCTGTGCAAGGGGAAGTAAGTGACCCGAGTAAGTGAATCAGGGGGTTCTTGGAATTTTGGGGGTAGGGGTTAAAAGAAGACTAAAACTTGCAAAGACTGGTTTAAACTGAGCTGATTTCCAAGGAGCTGTGCCCCCTCCATTATCTCAGTAGTGTCTGCAACCAGTACAGAATGAAATATGTAATTCCATAAGAAAATGAAAAAAAAAGGAAAGAAAAGAACATAATAGTCTGAATCAAAGCTGCTCATCAGATCTTAATCATCATTAGTGACTATTAATTTTGAGGACTGTATTGCTTTAACAACTGTAAAAGAGAAAACTTTCCCACATGCTCCACCATGCTCCATCTAGGGTCAACAGACTGTCAACGGGCATGAAAATGGGAGTAGGCAGTGCTTAGGAATGGAAGCCAGGATCCTAGACAGTGGTTCAAGAAACACTGAAAACTTTCTATTTTGGGGTAGAGTAGACCACAGTGCAGAGGATTTTCAGGATAAATATGAATCTTAGCAGGTTTCAAGAGGGAGGGAGGGAAGGAGGACACTTGCTGGAAGATCACAGAGAGCTCAGCAAAGCTAAGCCAAGTCCCACCATTGTATAAAATAAAGCTTCAAGGCTTGGAATATAGATTTATTCTGTTTGATCATAACTATATAGTGAAAAGCAGCACACATCTCTGGGCTCTACAGAGCAATGAAAAAAATTATTTCAGTTTGTTCACTCCAAAAATACCTCTAAATGCAACAGGCAAGCAAGGTCTTTGTTTAGAATTGTTCCACTTACTTGTCCAAGCTGGAGTTTGACCCCTGAGGAAGTCCAGCCATGCTGCTTGTAACATGCTCTTACTTCAGCTTATTTCAGTGACTTGTTTTCTGCCTGCAGTTCAGACAGTATTTTTTTTAGCCTTGACAGAATGGCTAGACTAGGTAATCCACGCAAACAGCTGCTGCATGCAATGTGATCTTTTCTGCAAACCTTTTTAACAAAGACTTCTGAACTGTTCCTTAGTTTTGGATATGTTGGAAATATCCAGAAGCTTAAATCTCTCAATATGAATGTAATTGACATAATAACTGTCTGACCATACTGCTTTTAGCTTGAGAAGTGTCCCAAGAAGATTAACAAGAGCTGCATGCTCACAAAACCACTCCCTAATTAGAAAGCATTCATCAGGAAAATACCTCTGCTTCAAATCACTTTCACAAAGGATTTGCTTCTTGAATATCTGTGTTCTTGACTGTACTGCAAAGAAAGCTGCTACCATGTTTTTTAGCTTTCCAAACCTTCAAACTTCATGAAAGATAACATAATTGGGATTTTTCTTTGTGATGAATTTTATAATATGATATTGTTTTGTTCTTTGTCGATCGCAGGCATTTCTGTCTAATGGAGCCCCTATGTGAACCCAAGTAACTGTTGCAAATATTGAAGATATAAAATAACATTAATGAAACCGGGGAAATTTGAAAAATGAACACAAGAAAAGAAACACAGGCTCAGCCTTTAAAGAGACCTATGAATATAAGGGAAAGCACATTCAGAGGAAGGGGAGAATTTGAAAATCATTTTAAAGAAGACAAGAGGTGAGAGTAGACAGAAAGCTAGACATGCATGAGGAACATGATAGAGCACCCAGAAGGCTATTGAAGCTGTGAATTGCATAGGAAAAGGTAACATCCTCAGTGGGCAGGATGGCAAAAGTAATTTTCTTCACATTGTTGATATTATTTCATCCACAACACTCCACTATGTTCTGGGAACTTATGTCCTGAAAAAAAACAATGTATTGAAGAGCACTAAGGGAACTATAAAAAAGAGCAGGGGTGTGGATTATTTATTTTAATAGGTAAAATTAAGTACTAAATCTGTCAAATTTGGTTAACTGGAGGAAAAAGGCCACATGGATAAACATTTAAAAGGTGTCTATTAGGAAAGGAATTATTTTAGGACAACCAAAATGCTAAAAGGAAAGGAGGATGAATATGAGAATGAGGTGTATCAGACTATGAAATGGTGCCCCGTGGGATGAGAGAAAAACCATTCTCCTAGTGAGAATGACTTTAAATGAGGGTATTATCTAAGTGACAGAAGGGGCAGCTGGGAATATCAATTTTTTTGAGATTTTGTAGGCAAGGATCCAAGTAAAATAATTTTTTGAAGGCCTTATTTTTTGCTCAGCCACACACCCTTTCTTTTTCTCAGTAAGATCTGTCAGTTAATGAAGTCTGTCTCAGTGCTCTGCTATTGTTGTCCACACTGTGAGTTTATTAGGTAGGAGATGTACAGCTGAATCCTTTGCCCTCTAAACCTCTGCCTGTCCAGCATCCCTGAATAAAAGTAATGAGGACTGCTGCTGCATGGCAATAGAATTACCTTGTACTAGGTATTTCCACATCCTGTGGTCTCCCAGGCAGCTGCCTACTGCAAGTACAAACCCCCATGGAAACTGGAAAGTCAGAACCACCCAGGTAATACCAGTAAGCTAAACCTTTAGGCATTTCTTTGCTTTGATCCAGAGAAATGCATGTGCTGTGCTGTTTGTACCCTCAGAACAAATGGCAGTCTTGGGAACCAGCATGGGTATTTAGAGATGGTATCAAATAACATTACTTGGGAAATTCCCACTGCTTAAGAAAAGACCAACTAAAACAAGAGTTTTCTTTCCCAGAAGGCTGAGATGGGTATAATGAGGATTAGCAGGCATAACTGATATCATTTCTATATCCTAGAGGATCATATGAGTCATCTTCCTAGTCACGTCCTCCCTGTTCCTAGTACTGATGAGAGCGTTCCTAGTATTTGATGTGAAGTGTAAAGAGGCAATATAAACATATTGTGTGAAACAAGCAACTCATTGTGAACAAAAAACTTCATTAAGCCATGTCCAGATAATGTCCAAAATAATTTCTTGCTTTTATATAGCACTTTTCATCTGCAGATCTCAAAGTGCTGTACAGATATAAAATCTCAGGAGATAAAGGGGCTTGCTTGAGGTCATCCAGGTAGATGATGGCAGCTCTGGGAATAAAGCATGCTGCAGTGCCTTGCTTTGCATTATAAATGCCCCTCCTGTTCAGTCCTGGAAAGCAACACAGCATTGAGCCTTTGGAGAGGGAGAATGTGTATCTAGAGGTGAAATAAGCCTGAGTCTGATCATAAGGCCACTGTGAATTAGAAAGGCCAAATTCCACTCTGATGTTCAGTGTCTCCTAAAATCAGCTGGAGCTTTATATTTGAATATTACCAAGATTTTCCTTCCCATGGTATCTGAGAATCAGAAAAATTACATCACACTAAATCTCAGATGATGACTCCTTACTACTTTTTCCTATTAGCCCCAAAAGCTAGTATAGATAGCTTTATCACTTCTATTTAATTGCACATAAACACTGGACCTAATTCACCAATCATTGTGGAAAATGGAGGAAAGGATTATTTACTACCTAAAACTACAGTAGTACTATGATGCCTCAGGCCTAGTAAGTACAAAAGCCAGCAAAAAATATTTCAGTCTTGACTATGCATATAATTTTTTAAAGTGTGGAAAAAGTTCCACAGGTATCCAACATCCACAGTTCATGATAAGAGAACCTAGACATACAGTATGCACAAGAACTTCATGTGATTAAAAAATAACGGACAGAATATGAGAGGAATCAAAACACAACATATCATGAATTGCAAAATTATATATCACATTATACCTGAAATTCAGAAGGTAGAATACATCCTACAGATTCTTGTAAGGGAAAAAACGGGGTGCATGTGCCTACATTGCAGTCAAAGTGGGATATTAGAGCTTGTCAGCCCAACAGAACTGCTTTTTAACAGAGTTAGCTTACATACTGTTAGCAATGCAACTATAGAGTTGGGTACAGACTAAAGGGTGGATAATGAAATTTGGGAAGAATACAATCTGAACACTATCAGAGGAATCCCATTCATTGAATAATTCACTTTATTCTTTATATAATAACATTTATATCATAACAATATTCTTTATGTATAATAAAGAATAAGTACACATTATTCTTTATTTTCTGAAAGGAAACTTTTGTTTT
>JANHFX010022191.1:58364-78504 GCA_027560015.1 Chloroceryle amazona
AAAAGAAAAGAAAAGAAAAGAAAAGAAAAGAAAAGAAAAGAAAAGAAAAGAAAAGAAAAGAAAAGAAAAGAAAAAGAGAAAACCACCAGATTTTATTTATTTTTCTTTCTTTCTTAAACAGTGTGTTACTAGTGTGTCCCTACACAGTTTCTGCACTAAATGGATCATCCTAGAGTTAGGACAGCTATCCAAATTCACTTGGAGGCTGTCTATAAACAAGAAGCAGTTGTAATGTTTCTCTTCTGTTTATATTCTACCTGTGCTGGCTTGTATTAGATTTAAACCTTCACTAAATATATGACAGGTGTAGCAAACATACTGTAAATAATGCCAGACTCCTTAAAACTCTTACTACAGATGGAGGAGAGCTAGGGGAAGCATGAGTGAATCAGACAGACATACCTGGAAGTGCAGTACTATTGATCCTGCCTCCAGCTTAGGACTGGTCCAGGGACGGCTCAGTTCCTCATTCCATTCCATGTGGAAATCAAAGATACATTTCCCATCTGTTCTTTTTGAAGCAGTAGCTTTACTTTGACAGTGCTTTGAACCATCTCCCAATTCACCTGAAAAATTATCCAGTGTGCTCTGTTTAATCATGCTCAAAGATTTTTGGGAAATAGCTCTGATTAGTTCCAATATCATCAGGATTTGTAAGGCTATGCTTTTACGTATAGAATTTATAACTTTTCCAGATGCATAGACTTTTATAAAGACACTAACTAAAACATTGATAGTGCAGGAAAAAGAATAGGGAAGAATGTTTATAAAGTTTTTAAACTCTAGAAAAATAAAGTTGTCTGCGAGTCCTCAACTCAGCTGCTCAGTTTCCAGTACAGATGGAAGACTTATTTATAGGACACTGTTCCGGAAAGTTTTAGCATTACCTGAAAGGCTATGAGACCTTTGATTTACTCTCACTGTAGCTAACGGAAAAATCCAACCAGCAGTTTCACGATCTGGATTTTGTCTACACCACAGAAGGGTTTGTTTGTTTTTGTTATGAATGATTGGATGCTATTAAGTTGGTTGTTAAAAAAAAAAAAAAAAAAAAGAGAGATGTAATTTGTTTATTAATAGGCACTAAACTTTTTTCCCTCCAAATCAGAGTAATTATAGGGAAATGTTACTATTTTGTGTGTCTGTCTATTTTTCTCTTCATAAGTAGTTGTTTAACACAGAAGCTCTACATGGTGATTCTGGATGTCCTTTGATATGCTGCTACCTAAACTAGTGATTGACAAAACAAATCAGTGTTGCTTACACAGATTAAAATGGGTTGACAAGCATTAAACTAAATTGCAATCAGAATCACTGTTTCTTCTGAAGTCACTCTACAGCCTGCTCTTTGTTATTCTCTCTTTAGACTTCTTCTATCATTAAACTGAAGTAAAATGCAACATTCTTACAATTAAAATTTATAGCCCACACAAATACTGGAGCAGTGATAAATGACAAAAAGAGACAAGTTACCGGTGCAAATAAATTTGGGTTATTTGGTGCTGCATGGGCACAACAACCATACGTATACAGCCAAATACAAAAGTGCACATGTATGAGAAAAGAACACAGGCCATATTTAAAGCAGATAGAGACTCCAGTTTTGTACGCAACAACCTAAAAAAAGATACTATATGATCATGGCAGAAAATCAGCTGTTGGGATAGACATCAGAATCCAAGTTATCTTCCTGGGAAGGCTCCATACCTTCTGTGAATGACAGAAAAGAACCACTACTATAGCAGCCTTACCTGCCAAAAGGCTAGGATGAGCATGCACATGCAAAACAAGTGAGCTGAGCGAAGCAGACAAAAATCTTGGAGGTTTTCGGGGGGGTGGTGGGCAGATGTGCACACAGCAGAGGTATAAGGTATTTGCATCCAGTTGCATCAAGCTGCTGCTCCCTGTGTGTCTCTCTGGTTAAGCTCTGCATCTGTGCTCTATGCCAAATGTCTGCATGGCTTCAGGGCCACCTGGAAAGGTGGCACCAGGAAACACACTGCTCTCCTTCTAGTGCAAATTGGTCAGGCCACAGTTAGCTCTGAAGTTGTTCCAGAGAAAGAACTGGAGGTCCATAAACTGAAGTTATCCCCCAAGGTGTCAAACACACCACAAACCATGGACTGAGATTTCCCACAATACCAAATTGTAGTAATACCTTGCAGGTATTATTAGAGAAATCTCCATCAGGAAGTTATTCTATTTCTTCTGAAACAAGTGTGCCTGTTTTTTGGAATGTCAGATAGGACTCGTATGACCTGTTAGATAGGACTCACATGACCTAACTTAGGTGATCCCCATAGATCTATTCATCTTGGATTTTCTTACAGTAAGGAGTAAGAAATAGGCTCTTTCATTGTCTGATTGTCATGTCATTGTCTGATTATCATATCATTTAGGGCAGACTTCTGAAATCTATCAGATTAATTCCATACAGAAAACTACTATCTCTCTTCAGTGACATATAGGAACTTTTCAGTAAATATTCCACATTTGGTCAGTTTGCTTCCACCCACCACGTGTTTTCCAGTTTAGTACACAATTCTGTAGAAAAAGTGGATATTTCACAGAAGACTGCAGAAAGAACCATGAGAATGAATAGGTAATGAGAAAATTATATTGAGGGAGTGTAGGAGTCCATACTGTTCTTAAACAAAATAATATTTGTGAGTCAATGTGATCGCATTTTGTAAGTCCATAACATGCCACCAACCATTAGCTCTTCAGTTTAATATACACCAGTGTAAGAGGCTATATTAGAAGACAAAATAAATCCAGAATAGAAATAAGTTACACAAATTAAATAAGAGTTAAGTGCTGGGCAGGGAAAAATTATGCTATTATAGATGACCACCTGGGAAATTCTAAGTTAAATCTCAATGAGCTTAGCTTACAGTTTTTAGAAGTTTACCTACTGGACTTCTCTTGTAATGCTGAAAGAGCACTTTTACTGTTCTAGAAAGAAATACCTTGTCTAGAGGTGTGAGCCCAAGCCAATGAGCCAGAAACCTTTGTGTTTAATCCAGTTTTGTCTCTAATTCCTTATGTTGCCTTGGGCAAGTCACTTAAATCCTAAATTAAGAACATTAAAAATTTTAATTCATGCAAAGTATTTTTATTTTCAAATACCTAATCTGTCAAAAACCATCAACACAAGCAGTGAAAAGAAGTCCAGCTTTGCAAGACCCATAAGGTCTTGAGAAGTCACAAGCAATGGCAAAGCCAGATTACATGAATTGGGAAAGGGGGTTTTGATTCAATACTCCAACTCATTGAGTTCTACTCACCTGATACAAGATGAGATATTTGCTCAGCAAAGTACATAGTAAAGGTTTGTGTACCGCATGTGGTTGTCATTCCAACTGGATGAAACATAAAAATTATAAAGCTGCCATGAGTACACCAAAAAAAGGGAACAAAGACTGACTCTGAAAAACTTTAATATCCTCCCACCAGGAAAAAATTAGAAAGAGTAGAGCTACATTAAACAAAATAATCTAAATTCTGCTCCTGATTTGCATGCATGTAGCATAGCATAAAATCTTATTTGGGACTTAAACTGCTGTCTCTGTGAGCCTGAATTTTGGATATCTTTTATTTCAGCTGGAAAGAAGAAAACTTGTTTATAAAATCTGAGCAGCCTACCGTTTATCTGCCTTTTAAAAGACACACACTGTGTGCAAGTCAGTAACAGACTTCCAGCCATACTGAGATGCCAAATTGTACCATGTAACTTATATTGACAACAGCATATAGTCTGGTAGGTGGAGAATGGCATATTATGTTCTCCTGTCTCTGTATCAGCGACAATTCAAAGGCATCTGGGCAAGCTGATAAAACATATAGACTTTGCTGAGCTTTATGAAAGGGCATACTTCTTTCAGAAAACAGCTAGCAGAAGCAGTTAGGTTAGTGATATGGAACTAGGAGGGTAACAGTTCATGGCCTGGTTCAAGCATCTTGCCTTATCATGGGCAAATCTCCGAGACTCACTTTCATCTCATCCAACTGATGGCACTTAACAGTCTTCCCTGGAGTCCAGCTGCCCCACAGCCCTCAGAGGTACAGAAAAACAGGCTGTCCTGGTAGGTGATAAAACCCAGGTACATCTCAAGCACCTTCTGGCAATGCATGACTTTCCCTCCTGGGTACAGGCCATCCTCAGAAGGGCTGAGCTTCTGACTTGGATGCTGTAAATGGCATAAAAGCAGGGTAAATCCTCCCTGAGTTGCTGGCTGATTTGGTTGTTCGGCTATGCAATGGAAATAATAGGATCTGACAAGGGAAATGTGAAGACTGTGAGAAGCTCATATGCTATGATAATAGATGTTGTATATCACCTTAAAGTAGATAAATATGAAATGAATTATTCACATATATTTCATTAGTCCATCACAGAACCATTATGAATACAACAGAGCTGCAATGACCTACACTTTTTTTAGCTGTTCCCTCTCTTTTTCTTTTTCTTTATATCTTTTGTTTACATTTAATGTGTTTTCAGGGATAATGTTTTACTAAAGATGTATTATTCAAGAGTAGTAAATAAAAACTCTAACAACCAGTGAACCCCGGGAAATGTTTGGGTTTCCCTCTCCTCATTTTAAAACCTCCACCCTAGAAGTATATATAGTACATGTGAAGAATGTCTGGATAATGAGTAATTCTGAGTCATGAATAATATTTCCAGATTTTCAATTTTGGCAGCTGAGAGTAGGATTCCCTGTTTGCACTATGTCCATTCCTTTCCTTCTGCTTTTCCCCCTCAGAGGCCCTGATTCTGTATATATATTTAGCAAGCAGGTCCTTTTGTCTATGTGAAGCTTTACCGGTGTCAGAGTTTCCCCCCCTGCCCCAAGAAGCCAGGCAACCTGCTCACCACCGAAGGATAAGAAGCTTTTTGCTGCCTTCTTCAATAGTTCAGCTGCTAAGACTCGAATAGATGCCTTAGTGCCTGATTCCTATGGAAAACAAAGAAGGGCTTAGGTGACCAAATGATATTAAAAGTGAAGATTTAAATTCTCTGACATGTGGCTTCTGTACCTTTCTGTGCCCCACCAAGGCTGCCTCTGTCTTGCACATACCATAGGGTGCCAGCTGTTGTCAAGTGGTTTACAGTGGCCTGTATGGTGGACCAAGTGGCTACAGGAATGGCTCAGTGGATTGGCAGTAGCCTTTCCATCAACGCTTTCTCTCTGGCTTCTGGAGATTTTGGATGCTGAATATAAATCATTGCTGCTTTTTATGAAATAAATTGGCATTCTTAATCCACTTTACATATGACCATACAATAAAGCCATCTGTAACACTTGCTGATATGGTGAGAATACATGCCTTTCAGTCATGTCAGTGGGATTCATATAGCCAGCTGTGTGCTTGTTTGCAGTTTCAGCAGAGATACCACACCACAGACTCGTGGTGGACATAGACTGAATGAAGTAACCTCTTCCAGCTTCTTCAAGTCAAGGCTCACACTTACTGGTGAGGAAAGTACAGAAAGATTTTCAGTGCTACCGTTTGTAAGTGTGCGCATGCACAGAAAATTCACAAGTGTCTACAGCAGGAGCCATAAGCTCTTTAACAGTCAGACTGCATAGATACAAATATCAGCATTGGTTTTGGTGGGGTAGATCTTAACTCAGAAAAAGGCAGCTCTTCTGCCTTTCAGGGTCACTGTGTATTTGGTCTTTGCTGAATAAAAGTCCATAATCTTATAGGTGTGAGCAGTTCTTACTCCAGGAGAAAAATCATGTGCTAAGAGCATATAATTTCCCTTCCATGATAACTACCCTCCTGTCTAGTTGTCCAACAGGACCAGTTCCCCCATTCCTATCCATGTGCTGCCAGATGGTACAGGATGCTCTTGCCTGCCATCTTAACTCCCATGCCTGAAATGCAATGTAGGCAACAGAGTAGGAACTTGTTATCTTTGGTCTCTCCACACCAAGTGCCTAATTCCAACACAAAAGAAACTATAAAAATCCACGCAACAAACCCAAAGACAAAACTGCAGCCAAGCAATGACTATTCCTCTGGTGTCTACTTCAGGCAATGGTAAAAAAGCAAATTTACAGGTTGTGAAAGAAGGACCCCACATTACTATATTTAACATGCTAATTGTAATCATCTGTTGAAGTAAGATACTTGATGGGTCCTAAATTATGTAAATCTGGGCAAATTAGACAGTAAGCAGTTACACTCTGTTTGTGTTTCATTTATTCCTTAACTATGTCCTTTAGACTGAGAACTACAGGGTCAGTGCAAGGTCAAGACATAGCTAGGTCAGTCTATTCATGTGACATAGCAGTCTGTGTATCTACTAAAGTAAGTAGCCAGGGAAAAGGGGCACAGCCTTCATTCTTTACTGACTACAGGCATTTCAAATATGCAAAACCTGTCTATGTCAGTGAGAGCTGCATCACCATGGACACACAGGAATATTTTAACTTAATTAAAAATTTTCCTGATCAAAATCTGGAGTTTAGATGATCACATCTGAGTGTTCTCCATTAGGGAGTCCATGTTCCAGGGTGGATCAAAGGCAGCAGACAGTATGACAATGTGACACGTTGTGTGTCATACATCTCAGGGAAGGGCTCTCACCATCAGGCAGCTCATAGTGTTGTGCCCATTGGTTAGTCACCACTCTACCTATAAGTGAGGGATTGAAAGACCTATGTCATTTGAGGCACATGCAGTGTAGCTTTTAAGCTCAACAGCTCATACAATGTCATGGCTGAACTCAGAGAGGGATTTCTACCTTTGTTTTCTGCATTAAGATAATACACCAATAAATAAGTAAATTGGAAAATTATCATAAACCAAAACTAAATGGGAAAGCAGATATTTTTAAGAATACCATTAAAAATTTGCCATTTGTGACTCAGTGATAGTGATGAACATGTCACACTAAAACACCACAAAAAAAGTGTTTGCTCCCAGATGTGTTAATCTTGTTAGCACTAGATGGGATTTGGTGATAAGTGTCTGGTTTAGAAATAGACTGCATTTTAGCCACTCAGTTCCAGGAGGGTTGATCCTGTCCTAAAATAACTGCCCATATTCCCACAAAACCAATGGAGAAAGTTGGGGTCTTGAAGACATCTTGTGATTCAGTCCAACTAAATTAGCAGCAGATTCTGTAGAGATCATAAGCGTGTGGTCTCATGGGAGCTATTTTCAGAAAAAGGAAGGTCCTGGGCCCGTGTCAATCTGAGAGCTTTCATTACATCTCCCATGGCTCAGGCAAGTCACTTACCCAGCAGGTTCAAGCATGTACTTTCCAATTTTCAAACTATGCAAAAGTAAAGGGGTTAAGTGGACAAATGGCTCTCCCCTATGAGGGGGGACTGAGGATGTAAAAAAGAAAACAAAGTTTGAAGAATCCAACTAGGAATAAACATAAAAAGCCCTGGATCATTATTAAGTATGAATTAAAGCCTTAAAAGCCTGATCTTCTTTTAGCCACATATTTGGACATTTCAATTTTCACAGAAGAGCATTGCACCCAAATTGTTACATATTCAAACAGTTCACATCTTGTCAGGATCGGAAGAGCATGTGAACAATCTCCTAAGCAAGAGGTCACTTTGTGAAGCTACTTTTTGAAATCAACCACAAAACCTGACAAATTACCGAAGTACTTCAATTACTTAGGAAAATCATAGTCAGCCTCTCCACTGGAACCTATATTGTAGTAGAGTTAGAACAAGGCATGGGCTCTTCAATCCTTAGTATCATAGTATCGTATAGAATAGTTTGGATTGGAAGGGACCTTAAAGATCATCTAATTCCAACCCCCTTGCCATGGGCAGGGACACCTCCCCCTAGAACAAGTTGCTCAAAGCTCCTTCCAACCCAGCCTTGAACACTTCCATGGCATCCACAACCTCTCTAGGCAACGTGTTCTGGTGTCTCACCACCCTCATAGTGAAAAACTTCTTCCTATTTCTAACCCAAATCTACTGTCTTTCAGTTTGAAACCGTTACTCCTCATCCTATCACTACAAGCCCTTCTAAAAAGTCCCTATCCAGATTTCTTGTAGGCCACTTGATGAAATGCAGTTTAGCAACTTCAGCCACAAGTTCCTTCAGGACCCGCAGATGGATCTCGTCCCATGGACTGGTACATATTCAGGTTCTTTAGATGGTCTTGAACCTAATCTTCACCTACACTGGGCAGGTCTTCCTTCTCCCTGTACATGTCTTTTCCTTCTTCAGTTTGGGTGGTGTGGCTAGAGCCCTTAATGGTGAAGACTGAGGCAAAGAAGCCATTGAGTAACCATTTCCACCCATAGAGGGCCCACATCTTCCCAGGCCTTCCTTTTGTCATTGACATACCTGAAGAAGTTTTTCTTATTACCCTTGATGGCCCAGGGCAGACTTAATTCTACCTGGGCTTTAGCTTTCCCAACGAGACCCCTGGCTGCTCAGGCATATTTTTATTCTTCCCAGGCTATCTGTCCTTGCTTCCACTCTCTGTAGACCCTCTTTTTGCATTTTAGTGTGTCCAGGATGTCCTTGTTCATCCATGCAGGTCTCCTAGCACTTTTGCTTACCTTTCTCCTTTTTGGGATGCATTGCTTCCGGGCTTGGAGTATATCAACAGTGTATCTGTTGGCAGATGTGAACAGATGTGGACCACTGAAGTTAGGCACCTGAGAAACTTGTAGGCCAGTCAAAGAGAAGTTATTTGATACTACAACAGTGACAGAAAAACACAGTGACATACTGTCTGCAACATAGGCAGATTCTATCTATGTCCCAGTATGAAGGGGATTTTTGGAATGCTTCCTACTTGTTTATGTATATGAAAATAACATTCAATTAATTTATGTATTGCTATTAACAAATTGCATTTTCAACCACATCAGAGATGAAGATACTATCTTGGTAAACTATGTGCAAATAGCATTACCTACTTTGGATTAAAGTTTTTAGGTTTATTTTAGGGGGAATTATTCTTAGATTATTTTATCATTTTGAACACTTAATTTATATATCTTTCTACATATAAGATCTTCAGCATGAGCTGCTTAAGAGGGACACATTGGAAGCTCATAGTCTTTCATATGTCTTACTTTCTCTTGAATAAAATGGTGGGGTTTTCCTCCCCAGTAGCTTCTAATATTCTGTCCATATACTTCTAGAGTTTCATTAATTATGTCTGTATCACATTACTGTTTTCAAAGCTCAGGGCTGATTCTTTTGCCATTACTCATGTTGGATGTCACCTTACTCCATGACCAATAGAGATGCTTTAGGAGTGATGCACAACTAAATACAAGAAATATCAAAACTCTACCCTTAAATTTTTAAATTAACATGAAACCAGACTGTTACTGTGAAATGACCTGAGCACCATACAACAGTACTAAATAATGATAGATCAGGTTAATGTACATTCAAAGACCTTGACACCTCCCAGTATAACTTAGAAACTGTTTAAAATCATTGCACAAAATCAAGTTGCAGGATTGTGATTTTCTCATTAAAACCACTGGATTGGTAAAATTTTCACAAAACTCTAGGCAGCAAGAATATGATTTTCTGAACTACAAGTACAGTTAAGAGCTCTACCACAAAAATCACAGGCAGTTCCCCTGATCAACATTATTGATTTCTACCTAGAAACTGTCTTAAATAAGCCAGTTGAATGGATTCTAATTAAGTCATACTAATAAAACTGAACATTTATTTCACACTAGCCTTTTTCTTTAACTCAAATCTTGTATAATACCAGTAGGCAGAAATATTTAGATCAATCTGTCATGAAACTGAAAAACTCTCAGATTTGTCCCTGCTCTAACCACAAGTCTTGATGACAGAAGAAATAACAGATTATTTATGTTTCATCACTAAAGTGGCTCTCTAAATTATCTACCATGATTTGATTGTGCTTATCTTGTATATCATGACAAATGAACTATATTTTATCTAGACAGTTGTACTAAGTGGATAACCAAACAATTGCACGATGATCAGAAATTCTGACCACTTACTTGGTGTGTCTCTTAATTTTAGATAAAACTCTTTATGATTGCTCAGAACACAAAAAGGTGAGGTGGTAGAAATAGAATCAGGAAACAGCCTCAGAAGGAACAGAAATGTTACCATAACTGAGCTGCTGTCCCAATAGTTCCCTTGTCTTACTCTCTATAGAGCTGGATTGGGTACAGTGCTTGGAGTTTATTAAGGTTACACACAAATATTTTCCATGTTGTTCTTTCAGCTCCTTTACAGAAAGAAGAGAGAGGATGAAGTCTGGATGAAGTAAGAACAAATAAAAGAAAAGGTTCTTTTTATAGACTTCTTAAAGCACTTAGTTTATATTTGTTTTCTTTGTATAGCTGGTTAGTTATTTAAAAGAGCAGTGTTAATTCCTTTAAATCCCTGACATCTTCAGGAACTTTCTGTGTTTTGAGACACTCAGATCCATCTCCTGTATGGGAGGAATTAAGGTGAAGTTATAATAACAAACAGATTTTTGAAAAGCCCTTTCTGTTTTATTACAGAACCATCAGAAAATGAAACAACAAAAAAAGAGGACTGAATGGTGTTGATTTGGTTTTGGCCTGAACAAAAGTTCCACAGTTGTTAAGGCAAAAGTAAACAGACTTAATTCGAAAAAATACATAGGCTAGTGTCCCAGCTCAAAGGATAAAGATATTCTCAGAACTATTGCATCTACAGGGAGGGTTCATTTAGGTTCCCACTGAACTTGTGCAACAGAATTATTCAAAGTGATAGCCAAATTGGAGATAAGCATCACAAATAAATATGTGTGTTCAGGAAGAAGGAAAGCAGTTTCAGTAAAGCTTCAAAGATGCTCCAGACAGATTCCTTGAAAAAGAATGTTTATATTTTCCTAACTGATACAATTATATTACTGTTTTCAAATATACTTTAAGTTATAATCATCAAATAAAAATTCATGTTATTGGAAAGTTTTTATGTCACATTGCTGATCAATATATAGCATGAATTTTATTTTAACTTAAAGCATAGGTGTTAAGTTCAGACTATTCTGTGTCATATCTCAACATTTTGCACCTGATATTCTGACCTTTTTTTTACTAGTTAGAATTATAAGTTAGAAAAAGATAAATAGAGCTACAGATGTCTATTTCCACAGTCTGAAAGCACCAAGATCCTGCATCCTGACCAAAGCCCTCCTACAGAAATTATTTGTCTGCACATTCAGGAGAAAATTTATTTTCTGCCCCTACTGAAACCTTATGTTTCTATAGCATGCATATTGGCAAAATTTATCTTCTATCTTTCACCAGTACAAATCCAAAAGAACTGCAGGAAGTAAACTGTGCAGAGCTATGACTAGAGACTCAGCTATTCTGGTTCTGCCCTTAGAGACTTTGCCTTTTGTTTACAATTGTGTAGCAGTGGGCATCTCTCCTCTCAGAATCTTAACCATGTCTCATTATACAGATGACTTTCTAGTCAACAGGATGTACCTAGCACAGGAATATAGCTATGACTTGGTCTGATAAATTTAAACTTAAGAAAATAGTTTTCCCTTTACTGTTTCTTACTCTTCTGTTTCCTCCTTCTCTTCTCACACAGTAGGTTTTCCTTGTCTTAAACATGTTTCCCAGAGGTGCCGCCAGCTTGGTTGATGGGCTCAGCCATGTCCTACTGCAGGTCCAAAGGAGCTGCCTCAACACTGGGAGCCCCTGGTTTCCTCCTGTAGAGGCCAGCCTGCAGCCCCCCTGCTGCCAACATCTTACCACCTACTGCCAATACAACACCTTATGACATAGGAAGTGATAAAACAGTATGAAGATGCATTCATTGGTTAGCTCACTTCTCATTGACTGAACAATTGATTGAAGAAGAAACGGTTGTGTCTGTTAACCCATGCCTTGCAGAACAAATAAAAGGGATAGCCTTTCCTGTTCACTTATATGCCATAGAATTTATTTTCTGAGGATTGTTCTGACAAAACTAATAGGATGAAAATGGATAAGGGCATAAATTAAGCTCTGTTGCAGTTTTGCAGCTGTGATCTGTTGCAGGATAATCCAGTTCTCCTCAAGCAAAGATTTAGTATTATGGTGATGGTTGAGTGAGACATCACTGATGATGTTGAAAGACCTCCCCATATAGGGCAATCATAAGAAGCAATTATAGGCCTTTGTAGTGTAAGGCGCATAAGACAGCTGAAACAAATGAGTCACCACCTAAAAGTCTGGACATATGCAAGACAAATCAGAAGCTGAGCTAGATGGTGAAGGACTTTTGCTTGGAGATGTCTATAAATTCATCTAAATTACACACTGGTTAGCACAAGTGTCTGTGTTTATGGGACGTAGCAGTTAGATGCAAGCAAAGAAGCCAAAAAGACAGGAAGATAAGCACTTGGGGGCTTGAAAGAAAGCCAACTCATGGAAATTGAGGGACAGAGCACTGGCTGAAAAAAATGCTTGTATCTGTGAGTAAAGAAAATGCTTTCTCATGTATTACCATTATTCTGTCCCTGGAATACTTTGTTCACCTTGTAAATAAACAAGATTACATCAAGAAATATACGTCTATGTTATTTATCTTCTGTCGTAACAGAATCTTCAAAATCATGAACGTTGGCTACCTACCTAGCCTATAAAAACAATATCAGCGGTGTTAGTAGTGAGATCCTTTTTGAAGAGGAAAACAAATATTTCCGCAGGGGAAGAAACTGTGAGATTCCTGTTGAGCATGCTAACCTCCACAACAGACAAAAATGCTTTACAGTATGAGGCTGAAACTTTGCAGAAGGAATTAAAACAGCATCTGGAACCTTCCCTGTATGGGCTTGGAGAAAAACTGTAAAAAAGGAGGGAGAACACCTCAGTTTATCAGTGACAATTTGTCTGGATTCATTAAGAGCAAGAAAAACTTTTCCGTAATTCAGTAATAAAAAGTAAATAAAAAGGTAATCAGCAATCTGTGTGTTGTGTATCACAAGGTTTCCTGGAGAATAAGTGAGGCTGAGAAAGGTGTAGCCAACTTTGAATTTACTAAAATAGTTGAGTTGCTCTCAAGGAGCAGATGGCTCACACTGAGAAGAAAATCAAAAGATCACAGACCTCACTGGCAGTCAGCCACTTTGTATGGCACTGAGCCAGCCAGAGAACTGTAGTAAGACAGAGTAATCACAGTATTTCTCTAGTACAACTGTAACACTCAGAGGGGAGAAGTTTGGTTGTCAGATACTCCCATTTGCCTGAATTTCCCACACCTCATTGCAAACTGTAGACACTGAATCATGGTGTCCCTATCTCCTGAACTGGTTTGAAAGGTACCCAATGAGAAATAAAGAAGATTTAATAGTAGCAGAATTCCTAGCAAGTGAACATATCTAACACTTTCAAAAGTACTAACCAGAAATCCAGGAAGGAGACATTTTTTAATTACAACTAACCAGGCTTTTGCAGAGTCAAGGGGTCAATAAAATGCCCCAAGCCCAATTCTGAATCTGATGTGGCAGTGAATAGGCTCAGCAGCTGCCTAGCTCTTCAACATCAGCAGTGCAGCAAGCCCCAGCACATCCCATTCCTTGGTTGGTTATTAGCATCACATTCCACCAGGGCAAAAAACATACTCTAACCCTTTCAAACCTTTGTTATAAGATAAAGAACAGCTGAAGTGTAAGCTTCTGGAGTGGAAAAATGGCACCTGGACCATTTGTATTGTTCAGAAATGTACAGTCTCCATTTTTTAGAAGTTTACAGCATTTGCTAAATACAACATAGGGACAGACTAAGAAAATGACTGAGAAGAAAGCAAGATACAGTGTTGTGTTAGGGAGCTATAAAAGCAGGCCACCGGGCCTGCTCCTCTGAGGCAGCAGAGGGGAATTTACAATTCAACCTAAGTAAGTGTTAGGTTTGTGTAATAGTAATTACAGAAGTGCAGTGTCAAGCAAATAGCCAGATCCCATTAGTCCTTCAAGTATTCCAATCCAGGCATTATGATTGCTCAGAAGTCTATAGGTAAAGCAGCCACTACGATCAAGGGGAGCTGGGGAAGCTACTGGTAGCTGACCAGGCAGCAGGAACCGTTCCAGACCTCAAACCACATTTTAACAATTCAGTCCAAGGATAGAATCTAACATTACCCACAGAATCTGAGAAAGGAGCTAGGAGATAATAATTCACCAGGACCACAGTTGAACAACAGAGATTAAGTAAAATGCAAATTTCAATGTTCTGTGTTTGCAATATCTCAGGACAGCATATTTGCTATATCTTTCTATAATGTGGATAGATCCATAGCAGTACTTCAGATGTGGTCTCACTAGGGCAGAGTAGAGGGGGAGGTGAGCTTCCTTTGACCTGCTGACCCCATTCTTCTTAATGCACTCCAGGATACCATAGGCTGCCTTGGCCACAAGAGCACATTGCTGTCTCATGGTTAACTTGTCCACCACAACTCCAAGGTCCTTCTCTGTGGACCTGCTTTTGAGCATATCAACCCCTAACCTGTACTAGTGCATGGGGTTATTCCTCTCCATGTGCAGGACTCTACACTTGCCCTTGCTGAACTTCATTAAGTTCCTCTCTGCCAAACTCACCAGCCTATCCAGGTCTTGCTGAATGGCAGCACAGACTTCTGGTGTGTCAGCCAGTCCTCACAGTTTTGTATCATCAGCAAACTAGCCAAGGGTACACCCTGTCCCTTCTTCAGGTCATCGATGAATATGTTGAACGACTGGACCCAGCACTGAGCCCTGGGGAACACCAGTAGCAACAGGTCTCCACCTAGACTCTATGCCACTAGTCATAGCCCTCTGAACATTGTCATTCATCCAGATCTTAATCCACCCTACTGTCCGCTCATCTAACCCACACTTCCTGAGCTTCCCTGTGAGGATGTTTTTGGAGACAGTGTCAAAAGCCTTGCTGAAGTCAAACTGGATAACATCCACTGCTCTCTCCTCATCTACCCAGCCAGTCATGCCACCACAGAAGGCTATCAGTTTGGTCAAGCATGATTTCCCCTTGGTGAATCCATTCTGACTTCTCTTCCACATGCTTCGAGATGACATCCAGAATGAGCAGCTCCATTACCTTTCGAGGGATGACAGTGAGGCTGACTGGCCTGTAGTCTCTTGGGTCCTACTTTTTGCCCTTTTTGAAGACTGGAATGACAACTATGTAATTCTATAGCTCTGTACAAGTCACAGTCCAAGAGGAAATGTGCCTTGCAGGTATTCTGAGCATGGATAAAATATGCACTTGGATCATATAAAGCTTTTAGATGAAAGAAATTACATAACTTAAATTTTGTAAGCAAAAATAATATGTTAAAGTGTGAGTGAAGTCCTGAATCATTATGAGCTCCCACTGACTACTGATCAGGACTGTGTTTTTTATTAGTTAGACCTTTTTCCTATCTCCTGTGATGAACATTTATTGCTTAGAAATGCTCAATTCCTCATGTCGGAGTCTTTGTAATGGAAGATGCGTGGCAGCACAACATGAGAATGATGGCCAGCTTTCTAGATGGGCTATATTCAGAGTTCTTTCAAATTAGACAGTCTCCAAAATCGAGACTTCTTGCACCTTTGAAATCCAGGGCTAGAAAGCAAGGTAAACAATCTGTGTTTTACTCCTCTTCACTCTTTGATGAGCTGATACACCTTTTAAGTGCAGCAAACCCATCATTCCACCCCCCGGTAGTCTCCCCCTCCCCTCCTTCTTCCACCATGTAACTTAAATATGTAGTTAGCAAAAGGTATCAGATACCCCAGATATTTTGTAAACAGAGTTGTCCAGTATTTATTAAATAATTTATTAAGATACCCACCCCCTTGTCTGCAGAAATAAGAAGCAGAACAACCATGGTAAATGTCTTCAAATATTCAAAGGATGTGAGCACCAAATATGCAGTAATCAGGTTGAATTATGTACTGACATTGTGACATATTAGGTTTTTGGATAGTTCCCCTGGGGAACTGGTTATGCTCCTTGGAGATTTTCAAAACTGCAGTGAACCAAGCATACTAAACGCTACTTACTTTAAAGTAGGAGACAACCTGACAAAGGCAGGAAGTTGGATAGTTTGAGGTAATAGCCCTTTCTCATAACTAAATTGTACCATTTTGTGAAAATACATTTTTAGGAATGTTATTTCAGTGTCAAAGTGGTGTACTGATGTGGGTGAAAAAAAAATATGTGATTACATGACAACGGTATTTCAATTAGGAAACAAATGGGTCACAAAAAAATTTCAGTTACAGAGTTCATGATTTATGAAGAGGAAGCATGCCTCATTTTTGAAAAAAATCTCCTTTCTACACATTGACTTTTAAAATATGGGCTACATCTGTATTAATGAGTGACAAGGAATTTGAGAAATCTGGTGCACATGTGGCTTGGCAGGTGCTTTATATTGAAAAGCACATGAGGTTTTGTCATATTGTGTAGAGCTGCTCTAATCACAACCTCTGAGCATCAGTCATTGTTTACCTTAATGCTATCATAAGCACATCTGGGTAACTCCTTAAAATAATGGTAAAGGTAATTAGTCATGAATTGACTTAGAAATCTGATAAAGTACTTATGACATCTGTATTGGTACCAAATGAATTCATCATGGTTAACATTGTTACAAAAACACAAAAGGAATTAATAATAATTTGTGCCAGCATTTAAATGTGTTGCTAACATGAAAGCAAGTTTAATGAATGCTTTTTAAATAAAATATAAATAAAAAACTTACAGAGGCCTGTAAAATTTTGTGTCTGCATCTTGCTATTCATAAAGCACACAACGCTTTTTCATGTATTACCATCCTTGTAGGAAAGGACAGGCAAGTTAATTTTGTGCATCTTGTCCATTAAGTTTTCAGGGTAAGTCTTCAAGACTGCATTACAAGAACTGAACGCTGTCCATGTGGATCCATTTCCCACTGCAACAGCTCCTAGTTGGAGGCAGCATATATCATGCCCCAAAACAGAAATCCTTAAATGTATAGTTACGGCAGATCTGATTCTTTCATCATTTGACTTGGCACAGCTCTAAGTAAGTTGGTGTACCCATAGTTACTTCACAGCATCTAAGAAGCTGGCCCTATATGGCTCTGGCAGTGCCACTACCACATGAAGCTGGGAAAAGGTTGACACGGTAAAATGGGCTCTATGCTTTCAACAAAGTAGAGGTTTTCATCGAGAATACCCTTGTTTGTTCACGCTAAATAGCTACAGCTTTCTGCATTGGCTGTGCAAAAAGTATTAGCAAATAGTTTCACCATTCTGCACTAATAAAAGCTGTCTAGCACAAAGGTGGAAAGTTTCTGCCACAAAGAAACCTTGTTACAAACCTACTAAGGAACAAGAGGGAGGAAGACACTGTTCCCTGTATGTGCATGTAATGTATGTGCAATGCATATGTACAATACTGTCCTGCCACTTCTATTTTCACCTGTGTCAATATTCAGGAGATTTTTAACTCACTAGCTGTCAACTCTGTTCTCCAAGGCAATTACAGGACTCACCACAAGAGCAAAAGCACAAGGGAGAAAATGGCACAGACATAACACTCTTATTTGTGAGAGGGCAGCTGGGCCCACAGGTCCTCTCCCAGTTACTCAGGCACCTCCTTCCATAGTTTTCCAGCGTTTCCATTTCTCTCAACTGCCACACTGGTATCTCCCTGTTTCCTGGTTATCATCTCAAATGCAGTATGCCTTTGTTTTCCATCCACTGCTTTCACACTTCTCAGTATTTCAATCAGTATCTTACCTTTCATTTCTCTTGGGTTCTCAGACACAATCCCAAATGTTCAGTAAGCTTATAACTTTCTAGTTCTGTTTACATATGCATGAGAGATTTCCTCTTCTCTGTGTCTCTACTTGAATTTCCTTTGTAGCCCACCTCCTGAAAAATCTTATTGTTCTGCCTTTGTGTTCTTCAGCACTTTCCCATTCTTTCTCATTTCTGACACCTGTGACTTACTTGTGCCTTTGTCACTTTTTATACCAGCTTCCACAATCTTCCTCTCTTATCCACTTTCTTTCTGTTCTTAATTCATAGAATAAATCATAGAATGATTTGGGTTCTAAGGCACCTTAAAGATCATCTAGTTCCAACTGCAATGGGTGGTTGGAACGCCTCCCACTAGACCATGTTGCTCAAAGTCCTATCCAACCTGGTCATGACCACATCCAGAGATGGGGCACCCACTTCTCTGGACAACCTGTTTGAGTGTCTGACCACTCTCACAGGGAAGAAATTCTTCCTAATATCTAATCTAATCCTACCCTCTTTCATTTGAAACTATTACCCCTCATCCTATCACCACCAACCCTTGTAAAAAGTCCCTCTCCAGCTTTTCTGTAGTCTCACTTTAAGTACCAGAAGGCTATTAGAAGGTCTCCATGGAGCCTTCTCTTCTCCAGGTTGAAAAACCCCCATTCTCTCAGCCTGTCCTCACTGGGTAGGTGTTCCACCCTTTTGATCATCTTTGTGGCCCTCCTGTGGACCTGCTTGAGCAGGTCTATGTCTTTCTTACACTGAGGACTCCAGAGCTGGATACTCCAGGTGAGGTCTCACAAGAGCAAAGCAGAGGGAAAGAATCATGTCCCCCAAACTGCTGGCCACACTTCTCTTGATGCAGCCCAGGGTGCAAATGGCCTTCTGGGCTTCAAGTGCACTTTAATGACTCATACTCACTTTTTCAACAAATCTTCGCCCAGACTTATTTCCTATTCCCACTGCTCAAGAGCCTGGTGCTCATCCATTCGAATTCCTTACTACCCTTCCTGTGCCAGGGTGCAGTTATCCCTTCAAATATTGCACAGCAGAGCTGTGCTTACAACTCTGCCCTAACATCCCCTAACTCTCACTCTGTGCTTTGTTCCCTGCCCAAACTATGACTGCTTTCCCGCTTTCTTTGATGCCCTGGAAGTACATTCCATGATCCAATCACTAGTCAACAGTGTTGGAGTAACTTTGCCTTTGTATATATGAACTCACCCTATTTTTTCATGGTTCATCTTGCTTCGGAAACTCACAGAGTACCTCCAACTCTAGTGGATCTCCAATCTCTTCCTGTCTTTTTTCTCCAGTCCCTTACTCCAAAGCAACTGCAACAACTGTCAGTCTCATAACTGGTTTTAATCTGTATTCCTGCCAGGCATATTGCAAGCCTCTGCTATAATGCCTCTGTCTGCATGAAATTGGGAGCTCTGCTAAATAAAAAATTGCCTCATTCTGTGTCTCTGTAGCATCAGGCTGGTGCTCAGCACCTAAGAAGAGTGATTTATTTCTCCCATTTTTTTTTTCTTGATTTAAAGACATGTTTTCTCACTTGGAATGTATTTTATTGTCTGATCTGAAACTGTCATGTAATCATAGCAGTGTGTTTGTGATAGCATAGTAAATTCCATGGAAACAAATTGTGATGTCATGAATGCAGGATTTATATCTTTTCTGCAAAATCAAGCTGAAGAAGCAGATGGATGGAAAAAAACTCATTAAAATACCAACAGTTTTTAAAAATTGCAGTAAAAATATCAATGGGAACCCAAACATTGTTTAATAGATTTCCTTTCATACAAGTTTCCTGATTTTTAAAAGCCTGCTTTTCTGAACAAGTTACTTTTTTGGGGGTGGAAATACATTTTTAAATGGCTGCAAAAAATAAGTGTTTCGATTAAAGGATCTAAAATTCAAAACAATCGTCTCAGACAAATTAAATAGAATAGAAAGAAAAGGGCCATGATGATGAGAAAATACATATAAAACTTCTGGGCTAGATTTCTCAAAGCTAAACTGCCAATTATTCATTAGAGTGCCTATGATGTATTAAGGATGTACTTGCGTAGATTATTTACAAGAACTAAGAAGTGATTAATAAGAGGATGGAGATGAAAACATCCTCTGTGATGTTCTTGCTAACAAGTGGGTCCAGCTTTGTAATCAGATGTCTCAGAGAAAGTAGCACATCCCAAAATGGTATGAATCATTTCTGACTTCCTGCCCTCCCTCAATGAAAATACAGAGAAGGAAAAAAAAACCCAACCTGTTAAAGAAATATATTTTACAAAATTATATATTCTACTTAAATTGAAAGGTGAAAGCGTTTCTAAACTGATGTCCCTAAACAACTGGGATATTCCAAATGTAGTAATAATGTAATAT
>JANHFX010022192.1:0-50196 GCA_027560015.1 Chloroceryle amazona
AGTTCAAGAAGGACAGGGAACTGCTTGAGAGAGTCCAGTGCAGAGCCACAAAGATGATTAAGGGAGTGGAACATCTCCTTTATGAGGAAAGGCTGAGGGAGCTGAGGCTCTTTAGTTTGGAGAAGAGGAGACTGAGGAGTGACCTCATTAATGTTTATAAATATGTAAAAGGTGAGTGTCAGGAGGATGGAACCAGGCTCTTCTCAGCAGTGTCCAATGATAGGACAAGGTGCAAGCTGGAACACAGGAAATTCCATGTAAACACAAGGAGAAAGTTTTTCATGGTGAGGGTGACAGAACACTGGAATGGGCTACCCAGGGAGGTTGTGGAGTCTTCTTCTCTGGAGACATTGAAAACCCACCTGGATGCATTCCTATGTGACCTAATCTAGGTGATCCTTCTCTGGCAGGGGGGTGATCTTTCAAGGACCCTGTCAACCCCGAATATTCTGTGATCCTGTGATTTCCTGGGGTGTGACTGATGGTGCACAGCAATACTTGAAAGGTTTCAAACTGCCCATAGCATCATGAGCTCCTTCTTCTGGTTTGTTCTGACTGGGAGGTTTCTTCTGGTGATGGCAATGGTTATCACTGGTAGCATTGAAACTCAGCTTTTTCTTTTCTGGATCTAATTATCCTAGAGCTGTTGCCAGCCATATTCAATGACTGCCAAGAGTCAGTTCCTCTAGCAGTCTTTATCTCACAGGGAGATAATACTGAGTTACTTGTGCACTAGTAGGGCTTACTAGAGTTAAAAAGAAATATGTCAGCAGGCACCTAGATCCATGTATATACACTTCTTACAGGGACATCAGATGTGACCCAAATAGGGCATGTGGTAAGATCAAATATCAGAATGTAACATGCCATCAAGAGCATATTAGCAGCTGAGCGTCAAAAGCTGACACAGGCAGCAATCTGTTCAAACATATATTCCTTGTATGCCAACAGCAGTGGGGAACACAGAAGGTCAGGTCAGGTCTGTATCTTCTTTCATGTTTTAAAATGCCTTTCTTGGACTTGTTAGAGCACTTCTACAGAGATGTAATCAATGCAGGGAAAGGAGGAAAAAGACTGAGTTACACTAGTAAAAATCCAATATTAAACTGTACTGCATTGGTGAGTCTTGATGGATGTGGGTACTCACCTCTTTTGAAAACAGGAATATATGTGTAGGTGGCAGAATACAGATTCAAGTGTGCCTTTAAGCGACACCAATTTGAAATTTAGCCTAAAAGGTCCAGAACTGAGGTGCTTTACAGGGACTTGTTCTAATGGGGAAAATAATTTTTTCAACACTCAGCCTTTCTCCCTCTTTTTTTTTTTTTGTCAGGGCTGTAGCATCTGGTAGCCTACAGGATGCATCAGCACGCTGCAGTATATCAAGGCTAAGATTCTAATGCATGTGTAAGGGGAAAATGACCTTTTGTGTGAGACAGAGCCTGCAAATCTGAGAGGAAATGAAGCCTGACCACTGCAAGTTGTAGCTCAAAAGCACAGTTTGCACACATTGGCACAGTCTAACTTCAGTACTAAACTATTCTAGGTCAGCAACCACCTATGATCCATAGACTTCAGGGTTCCCAGAAGACCTAAGAAAGAGAAGGGGAATGAGTGGCCTAGGAAGCTTCTATTTTCTTTAAGCATCCCCTGGAATAATTCACTGTTTTAAGGGGTCATCACATCCTGCTGACTTTACTCTTTTTAATCAACCTGTGTATTTTACTAGTTAGCTCTGCATTTATATGTGTGCATGTTGGGGTATATAATATCTGAAGGGAAGGCTCAAGGAAGATAGAGCCAGGATTTTTGCTGGATATACTTGGTTCATAACCTCATTATCAATTTCTTTTGCTGTAGGAACACTAGTTAAGAATAAACCCATTATTTGAATATATTGCTGATCATTTACCTCCAGAGTAATTTCTCCTTTCTCAAATTTAATCACTGCTCCTAACTGTTCTAATATATCTCTTCCCAACAGTGCTTTTGGAGAGTTTGTCATATACAGGAATCTGTGGATGCCCCATTGTTTTCCAAGTTTATATTTCAAAAGTTCACAAAAATACGCCTTTTCACTCTGGCCAGTCACCCCTTTTACCATAATATAGTCATCCCCTAGAGGCATCGAAGCCTGATTCAGAACTGAATATATTTCTCCTGTGTCAACTAAAAATTCTACCTGTTTTTGTTCTTTCCCTAGCTGCATTATAACCAGTGAATCTGCTAGGGTAGATTTGCCAGGTCCCCATCAATTCCCTTCTGCATACGCCACTACACTTCCTTTCTGATTACCTCTCCCCCATTCCTCCTTCCTCCGTTTTTCTGGGCACTCATTTTTTCAGTGTCCGAATTTCTTGCATAGCACACATTGGTCCTTGCCTAGCCACAGTGCCCATTGTCTGGGCCCCCTGACCTCCCCTTCTCTGACAACTGCTACTACTCTTTGATGTTTTTTTGTTGTTGTTGTTTGTTTGGTTTGGTTTGTTGTTTTTTTTTTAGTTTTCTAAATTTCCACAAGGCACCTATCACTCTTACTATATACTCACACACAAAAGGGCCCTTTTACACATTTCAGTAAGCATTTAAAACAATAGTTAAACCTTCATCATAAATCACACAATAATAACCACAACCGCTTCATTCGTCTCAGGCCGTTCCCCTCGTGGTGTTACAGAACTGCGGATCACAACTCCACACTCGCTTCGCAGCAAGACTGCATTTCAGTCCCACACACACACAAACACACAACATTAAGACTTAAAACATACATATTACAAAAACAATAACCAGACACTATATTAATTAAGAGGGGTCTTATAGTACTAGATTACCTTATCATCTCTCACCTAATTTTATATTCCCAATTTGACAAAATTCAAGCCCCCTTGCATTCCAGCTGATCCTCAGATAACAGAGGGGCCGGGGGCGGCTGGGCTTGGTTCCTGATGCTTATGTGTCCAAAATTACCCCCCCCCAGCAGCTGCCAATGTTACTCAGTCATATGACAATTCTGGAGGTCCGCTTACCCTTCACCCACTTATACAGTCATTAGTGGGTCCATCCTGGCTCCCAAAATAGGGATGCAGCAGTGACCTTGGATTCACTCCTTCTGCTCCCAAGTTCGCTAGCAGCCGCTCTATTGGTCAGTGAATCCCCAATTTCCTTAGGGTACAGGACTGTGTTGCTCGCCGGACGTCTCCACACGGTTGTGATTTGCAGACAGTCCTGGCCACGCGTGGGCGTCCCCTACAGCTTACTGGCCCCCTTTCCCAATAAACATACCGTTTGTCCACAGCTGTATGTCAGGAGGTTGTTGTCTGTCAGCTTTTTATGGAGTTAAACTTTTAATATTCAATAGGTTTCGCAATGAGCCTATGCATATGCATTATCTATCCCTGCTTCACATGCAGATGAGGTCTCCTCCCCTTTGAGCAGGTGCAGTATTTTCTGGTGGTGATTGCTAGGGGTCTTGAGAATGAAGTAAGATGTCTTCCTCACAGCTAAACTTTTGACCCCAGGCTTCTGCACATGCCCTGTAGTCCGTGGGCCATCATCTGAGCCTTCAACACTAGTTCAACCTGAGGAGGCTGAGGAAATACTTGACTAAACCTATACGATGGGCCCTTATTCTCTCAGGGATGTTACAACCATTTATCTTCTCTGTTTGACAAGCTTAACCAAACACCAGCCTCCAAATCAGCCCAAGGCAGCAAAATACAAGCAACATACAAGCAGGATACAAGTCCCTGTATCAATACCTGGACTGAATGGGCATGCCACTCTCTGACCCACACAGATCCGTGAAAGGAAGAAAAAGGATGTGCCATTAGAGATCAGACAGACATGAGAGCAGGGAAGAAGACAGCTACAGCCAGGGCTGCAGTGAGGATCACATCTGCAGCTCATGCCAGCAGACATGTGTGAGCCACTGATGAGTTGTGAGCCCAGAGTGAAAGTGCTGGCACCTGCTCTGCAGAACCCAATTCCAAAGGCACCGTTCTCAGCTGCAGGTTGAGGATCAGAGCACATGCTGAGTAAAGATGAAAATTATCTGATGAAGACAGCCAAAAGTTTAGGAACCAAGTCACAGCAGCACATTGAACTTTAAGCCTTTCCTCCTCCATACTAATTAGTCACTTATTCTAAGGCTGTCAAGATTCTCTCCTACAGCTTCTGTACCTCATCCTTGCTTACAGTATTTTCAGGTGCTTCATCTGTAAGGAAAAAAAGCATTGGATTAACATGCTGACAACAAAGAGAAACTCGGTCTCCATTTTTGGCTGCTGCATATTATTCTCTGAGCCTCTGCTTGCCTTGCCTTGTTAAAAAATAAACTTCTTGGGAAAAGAACTGTTCAGTGCCCTGTGTTTTAGTGAGGAGGAACAGTTTCTCAACTAGGCACATAATTATCAGAACAAAAATATCCTTTTTGTTATTTATGCTTGGCAGTTTTCAGCAGTCATCGCCTTGCGCACTAGTTGTGTGGCATGGGTGGAAACAACGGCTTATAGCTACTTCCATGAGTGATGATATGTAGTCAAGTAAAAAATTATAATTAGTGATAGTATATTAATTGAATGCTAGACTCTCACGGTTTGGTGCCCAGGCACTGAATTATGCTTTACAAAAATAGTTTACAGCTATGATCTCCATGCTGCCATTACACGAAAGCAATATTTCTTCTCAGTCTGTACAACCCCTGAGAATTTTAAGTGCAGTCTGAGCATGCAATTGTCCAGAAAAGGAGGAAGCATTGCTTTTATGTCGTGGTTTGTGCTCCATACTTAACTCCTCTAACTTCTGCCTTGAAGTTAGACCAGCTGAAAATGTTGTGCAAATGTTGTTTCTTTTCACCTTGTGACATCTCTGACAAAACAATCTTTAAATTGCATCTCCAGAAGAAGAGTACAGTTTACTTTTAACAAAAGTAAGCTTCAAAAAGTACAATAGGGAACATTTTATTCTGTCTTTGTCTATGTTGATGTGTGGTGTCATTGATTTTGAGCTTTCAGGTGACATTGGTCTAAACAGAACCTTTCATCTGAATCAGAATTAGGTCAAACTGATAGTGCTTTAGATGCACTATGTGCTAGCACTAGCTTTCTCAAAGCCGACTTCACAACCATCTCGTAGGCAGTGACATGGTTATGAAGAAACTGTCATGGAGGACTCTTCATACACTCAGCCCTTGTTAATACAGAGGTTTTACAAGAGAGCATGAATCAAGCAAATTAATGCCTTTTCTTTTTGCCAAGGAGCATCAATCTGCAGAAAAAAATAATGTGTAATAAGCACTGTGAGTGGGATGGCCAACCAGAGCTAAATGGATAATTCTTATTTGGCATTCACATACAATGAGTGATTCACTTGGCAATCACAAGGTCCAATTATCTTTTAATACTCTTTCTCTGGATATGATCATGATATATTGTGCATACAAGTAGAAAATCAATGTTTTCACTAATAATGTTTTTTATCTGATTAGTGAGTGCATTGCAAAATACAACTTTTTTCAGCTCTCTTCTAACTTTGAAGATATTTTTTTATAGCAGTATTAGTATTCTCCCTAATCCTGGTATCAAAAATTACCTGCTATTTTTATGTGTTCCATGACATCCACGGAGCAGAAAAGCACTCATTCTACTGCCATTTGGTTCTCCACCAATTTGTTCTGCAACAGGTAAAAAAAGCTGTGCCATACAGAAAAAATGTCATCGGTGGGCAGAGAAGTGTAGTTGCCAGGTTTTTGTAAGCCAAAAATCTCATGACACCTTTTTTTTTGTGAGGATCAGCACAAATGAGGCTGACCATAAATTCAGAGTTTCTCCTTTATTTCTTGGATAATCTCAACATTTAGCAAGCACATGTAAAAGTAAGAACACTTTAAGAATTTATGACTGTACTTGGCAAGTGAAGGGAATAAGAAATACAGCAGAACCAGCAAGACTTTAAAGCTCTACCATGATAGATCTTGCCTAGAGAAAGTACTGCAAAGCTGTCAATAGGTGCTTGTAAACAGTAGAGCTTGAAATAGAGAAAACATGTTTTTTCCCCATCAGAATGGCAGAAAGCCTTGGCTGAAGCCCTTGCCTGGCCTATCTATCTGGCTGATGTGAGAAATGAGATATTGATTTTTCTTACACCATACGATCACAAACTCAGAGTAGCCACAAAGCTGGCAAACGACAGACAGTTTATTACACTCTTAAGTGAGATGTTGGAAAACTTGCAACACATATCTTTCTATTTACCAAATGTGACTCAATTCACATTATTAACCAAAAAATATAGAACACACACTGCTAGATTTGCTTCTGGTGAGAATTAATGTAGCTAGGAACTGGCTTGCATGCTGCAGCTTTCCATGCTACAGAAGGTTTGTTTACTAAAAGAAAATAATTCCTTTGTTTAAAAGAAGATGCAAGTCTTCAGTCTTTCACAACTGCTTTGTTAAATTAGAAACACAGTTGCTGTTCATTTCAAGTAAATGTGTACATCCAAATCCATTCTGTAGCCTTGAAATTATTGATCGAAGCACTCAGAGTGATCTCCTATCTGGAAAATAATATACAAGAGGAAATAAGAGTAGAGAATGTCATGTATTATAATTAAGAAATTACAAGGTAAAGTCAGGAGTACCCATAGGTACTTGAAAGAAATTAAGATCTCAATATATAACAACGTAAGATATTCTTTCTACTCAAAGTCACTTACCTACAAGAGCCAAACCAGAGAAGTCTGAATATCCAGAAAAACATGTTGCTGACCATAATATTTGGCATCAGTAGCAAGTTCGCATGACTTTATCCCTGCTAGTGAGACACAGTAGTTCAAAACTTTCTTAATAAGCCAAAAAGTCCCAGAGGGTTGCAGTTTCCCATAGAAGGTCTTTCAATGATAGACCAGAACTCACATCCTACGCATCTGTTCTGCTGACTGCCATTGCTTTAAATAGCCACTTCATTAGCCTGCCTGCATTTAAATAAGAAAGAGGATAAATAGGCCTATTTTGATTTTAGAAAGTGTTACCAGTGAGATGGATAAACCACCAGCAGGATGGCCACAGCTAAAGGCATGAGCCCAGGAGGAGCTGCATGCTCCAGGCCCACAGACTTTATTGATCTCATGGGCTGCAGGCTGTGAGCAGCTTTATTAGGAGCACAGAGGAGTGCATGGTATAGTTCCTGACAGTCAGCTTTCTGGGGCTTGTTTCAAAGCAAGTCAGTTCAGAAGTGGGAACTTTCCTCATTATTCCCCCCTGAAAAGCAAATGGAAACACAAAGTGAACCTGACTTTGCAATCATAATGAAAGGAGATAAAATAAGCAAAGCCCAACTCCAACTATTGACATAAACAACCTTCATAATGAAAGCTTAAGAAACAAGCCTGATCATCTCTATATGGGTATCTAACACGAGGAAAATGTAAAAGACAGAGTTCAGTCCTTGACCAGCAGTAGGCTGAGCCTGTGAAGTGTGTGCAATCCCATTCTCTGTGCCCTAGTGGTTTTAAGTCAGGATTGTGTAGCCCATCCTGTGGCCTGTGATGCCTAACCAGGGTCTGTGGGTAGTGTACCCCCTGGGTACATCATGTAAGAGCTTCCCTCCCCTGGGATGTCATCAGGAAGTCCAACATCCCTTAAAGCCCTGCGTCTTTTTGTGCTGGACCCCACAGGTCCAGATTTGGTCTGTGCCCTGTGAAAGCAGGCAGAGACTCCCCATGCCCATACCACTCTGGGAACATCCACTCCTCTCAGTAGCAGTTTACCCACAGGGGTGGGGGACGAGGTACCTCTTCTTAGCTGGACTGCGCAGTCGAGTTTTCTTTTTTGGAGGTAGGTCCTCCTGCCAAACCCAAAGAGGAGCAAGGGCTTTCCCAGGATAAGGGGACGGAGCTGTTGAATTTTTTTACCTGAAATACTGTGTCCAAAACACTTGTTGCACTGATGAATAGCCCTTCTACTCTGTTTTACTGTTCAGGAGAGTGTAACTCTTTAGCTACAACGTGCCCCTTCCCAGGAGCGTAGGGCTTGTGTGGGGTGCAGGGAAGAACATTTTGAAGTTCAACATGAATGTGAAATTCAACAAGACCAAGTGCAAAGTCCTGCACCTGGGTCAAGGCAATCCCAAGCAAAGTACAGGCTGTGTGGTGTATGGATTGAGCAATCATGAGGAGAAAGACTTGGGGGTGCTGGTTGATGAAAAGCTCAGTATGATCCAACAATGTGTGAACACAGCTCAGAAAGCCAACGTTACCCCAGGATGCATCAAGTGAAGTGTGGCCAGCAGGTCAAGGGAGGTGTTTCTATCCCTCTACTCTTGTCTTTTGAGACCCCACCTGGAGTGCTACATCCAGCTCTGGAGCCTCCAACACAAGAAGGACATAGATCTGTTGGAGAAGGTCCAGAGGAGTTACTCCAGAGGAGTAGAGTCTTTGCAGAGAGTTGTGACAGGCTCCCCACTCTGGGGCTTCCACATTCAGCACTCCATAACAGGGAGGACTGACTTCAGCCCTTGCTTTGAGAGCTGGGCAAAGACATTTTCCAAGTGTATAGGTCAGATCAGACATAACTGATGTCTGTTTTGGCTTCCATCAAGGCTTCAGCAGGAGCTGGGTGTTGAGCTATCCAGCACATCTAGTCTGACACAAGTTAAACCCAGTCTGTTTGGAAGGTATGAATGTGTTTGCATGTGTCTCAGCTGTACTTCCAAACAGCATATTAAAAAGTACATCAGGGTGGCGTGGTTTCAAATGAATACTTCCAACAGTGTAAATAAAGCCAAATTCCTTACACTCCCCTCATGATTTGTGGTGCAACAAAGGTGTGCCAGGAAGATTTCTTGCTATTTAAGGGAGCCTGTATTCCCCAGTCTGGTGTTGCCCACTTCTATTGATTTTTGATGGCATTTCTTTTTTCTCTTTTAGCTTTCCGATTCATGTCTAGAAGTGTATTTGTTCAACTAGGCTTGGGGTCATAAATAATTGAAATGCACTAAGAAGTGGTAGTTTTGGTTGGCTGATTTATACAGTGAGGAGAGTAAAGTGGTTGTGACCTTCTGGCTCTATCTTTGACAAGCATATAATGGTGAGACAAGAAAGAGGCTGAAAAGCATGCCACTACATGGGGAATGAGCTGCTTTTGCTTATGAAGACATTAGGTTGTTCTTCTAAATTGCCTCTCATTCATGCAATGCATCATCTATATATTCACCTTTTAGCAGCCCTGTTGGTTTTTACAGACATGCTGGATATTCCTCACTGTCTTTTTTGGTTAGCTTTGGTTTTAGCGGTCATAGAATATGAAAGCAATGCAAACCTAATGAGTTAAATCATTGTGCATCCAATGCCAGGAACCTCAGCAGATAAATCCCAGAACACAGAAAAACAAGTGTAGGAAAAGGGAAGAGGAAAAATGCCCAAGATGAGTCCCAGTAATAGCCCTCAAAAAAAGTTCAGAAGTCCTTCACATAGAAGTGAAGAGAATAAATTTCTTTGGTTTAACTGTGGTGCAGAATCAGCACTCTTCTTAGTCACTTGTGCTACCTGTGAGTTCATGCCCCCTGTGAAATTCACTGGCTTTAATTCTTCCATGTCAGTGTAAACCACTTGTGATCAGAAAGAAAGGGCCAGGTTCATTACCTGTCTGTTATCACTTAGACATCAGACTGACTCTACCATAACACAAGCCACTATGATGCCACTGTTTCTGCTCATCTGAATTGATCTAATGCTTTCAAAGGGTTTAATATTTATGGAGACAATTTTAGATCTAGTGTAAAATATGTTGTTCTTTTTGAAAAATCAAACCAGAATATATCAAGCATGAATTGTATGGAATTCTTTATATTGTTAGCTCTTGATGCATATGAGGAAATGCACTTTGCATAGGCCCTTGCAGCCCTTAATGTCATTTTTTATTAATGCTTCCCTGGAATTTTGTATCTGTTTCTAGTGTAGATAGGAAATAAAATGGGAGCTCTCCAGTGACTAAAATGACATTTTTGAATTTTCATGGATGTTAAGAAAAGAATATGTGGTCCAGTAAGCAAAAGCCACTCAGTAAGTTAGAATGACACTGAGATAATATCCCATGTGGATAGGTTTTTTTATATTAAAAATCATTCATTAAAAGCTTGTTCTTGTCCTGTGTCCTAAAAACATTTATCAGTCCAGAAATGAAATGGGCAAGTTCATGATCAGCAGTCATTCTGTTACTTGATTAGCTCCAAAGCTGTGGGTTGTGGTGCTGACCAACTGTTATCACTGGGCCCTTGGTCTGTAGCATTCAGCTTTCTGAATGCTAAGAGGGGCTCGCTAAAGGACATTTGAAAGCCCCAACCACACAGATGGGGGGGTGTCACCTTGTTGCCATCTCCTTCCTCTCACCCACCCCATGCCTTGTGGTAACTGGACATAAAGGAATGCAAGTGTCAAAAAAAGTGATCAAGCTAAAGACAGCATGGCTATGCTTATGGCTGTGGCACTCAGCTAGGAGAATAGATACCTTTTTAAATCAGATTTAAAGAGAAGCATAGGAGAAAAGTGAGGATAGCACCAGAAGGGTGCAGGGGGCACTTGCTTCCTGGGAAAGGGAGGAAGGAAGCAGAAAAAGGTCTTATACTCCAGGCTCCCCCATCTCAAAAGAGCACTAAGAGTTGCCACTGCAACACAGCTTGGCTGACTACAGCTTTTTTTTTTTCAGATTATTCTAGCTTGCCCACGGAGCCCTTGAAATCAAGCATTCACCTGACTCATTACTGCTCTTTGAAAATTTACAGTGTTGAAGGAAACATTTCAGCAAAAAGATCTCAAGTTCTATGCATTCCTTCACGCTAAACATTTTCTGATACATGTCTTATAAATTCAGGCTGTGATAAATGGCATTGTTTAAAGACAGACTGGTTTGACATATTATGTCATCGTCCCACATAGAAACCATTACCAGTTCTAACAATATACATTATCCAGTGAGCTTCTAGATCTATTTTCATTAAATACATTGAAAAAATATTTGTTGCTTTAATGGGGTACATATGTAAATCTCTAGCATAGGCCAAATATGAAAGAAATACAGATTTGAGGAAATGCTACTTTGCAGAAGTAAAGGTGAAAGTGGTTAGGAAAAAAATGCATTCAGACTTTAAAAGCAGTTTATGAGCTTTACCAGAATGAGCTTTCTGCTGCTTTAGGTTTTGGTTTGGTTTTGTTTTCTTTCTGGATTTGAAGCTATCATTCTGACCATAAAGGAGGGAAGAAAATTATATGCAGCTGCACAAATAGGATCAAAAATTTGTTCCATTTGAACTTTAGCTTATGAACTAAATAGGTTCTGGATTAGCTCAGGCTGAAAATCTGAGCAGAGTAGGGAAATGCCGTCTTTGTTAAAGAGAAAGCAGACATCAGAGAACCATTGCAAAAGTGATCTTCTTGCTAAGCCATTGATGATATGCCAACAGGTTGCATCTGTAACTGGGGGGACTAAGGTGCACAGCTGGACAGACTGGACCCCTCTTTTCACAGCTGTGGTGTTTCAGTCACATGTCTCCAGTCTTGTTTTTTGTGTGTCTTTTTTTTTTTTTTTTTTTTTACATCACTGCCCCTAATTGTGCACCCTTTGAAAAGTTGTCCTGTGTCAAATGGATCATTTCCTTTGCAACACTTCAAGGGACATAGCCAGAGCCTTCCTGATGTTACCAACCCAAGATCCCTCCTGGAAACCAGAGCAGCTTTAAAACAGATTGGAAATTTTTTCTTTTTGCCTCCATCAAACAAAATAGATGAGCTTCATTTCTAGTCAACATAATTTTTAGGTTTAAATACATACTTAGCCTCTTTGAATTTCATCCCTGTGGAGAAAGCAATGGAAGAACACATATGCACTGTGCCAGATATGACATGAAGTTCTCCAACCCCACCAAAGTCCATGGGTTAACAGTACTCTTTCATTTAGCATATGTGTAGGTATTTCAGGGCCAAGGTCCTAAGAAGAGGGAAAATCTCTGCTGGCTTCCCTGGGCCTTGGATCCACTTTGTGATACCTTTTTTGTGCCTTCTTGGCCAGAGGTCATCTCTGCCCAAGACAACAAGCTAACACTTGGCAGTCTCTTTGCCAGCTTTCCTACTGCTGTGAGGTCTCCATCACACAAGGTTTCTTTCAAAACTAGGTGTGTTTAACCTGAACTGGTACTAAGGGTATGGCTAGACAGCCACAAGCATTGAAAGTAATATGGGTTGACCACCTCCTGAAGACTTTCAGCTACAATGCAGTAGATGTTGTGTGCTTGCTCCTAACCCACTTTAAGGAGAACTACAGAGGAATCAATTGTACCACAGCAGAGAGGAAATGACCAAAACTGCTCCTACATCATCATCTGACCATGCGTTCTGTTGTCTTTAATCAGTTGAGCAATGTGCCCAAAGTTTTTCTGTCCAGAATAATTTTTCATCCTAAGGAAGTTTTTCATCTGCTGGCCAAGACCTGCACTATTTAGTCGGTGCCATCTCAGGTTTTTTTGGTGTAAAAGTACAGCACTCAGTAAATACACCATAAATTCACATCTAAGCTTTTGTCTGATCTTGGTCTCACTGCACCTGGGGGAAAATTTATTACCTAATTCACCTGAAACCATTCTGTGTATTTATTTTGTACACAGAAAGCATTTTGGTTACAGTAAAATCTCTGCTTCTCTACATTGTTACAAATGTCCATGTGCCTTAGGTTTTGATACACACCGTGCAGTTGACCTTGTACTGATTGATAGCTCAGAAATCCAGGTTTATGCTTATAAACTAGATTAATGTAAAACTGGAACACAGATGAAGAACACAATACGCCACAGAAACTATTTCAAATACTAAATCAAACAAGTTTGCCTTCACTATTATGCACAGTGGGCCAAATTCAGCTCTATAGGATTTGTTTTTGCTGACCAGGTGTACACAAGGATATATTTCAAACATGAATCTTAAAGCTTAAAACCAATATCTTTGGTTTTCTTTAATACTCAAACAAACAAACAAACAAACAACAAAACAAAACAAACAAACCAAACAAATAAAACAAACAAACAAAAAACCACAAACAAACAAAAAACAACCAACCAAACAAACAAAAAAACCCAATGATAATTAGGATTTCAGCAACCACTTTCTCACTCTGATTCAAGTCCCAGAGCATCAGGACATACAGATGAGTATTAACTGTGAAAATTGACACTAAAGTAAGAATTTTACTCCAAAGTCATTCAAATTCAGTAACATTAACTGCACAATTTCTTAGGAATGTACACAATGCACAGTGGGAATATACATATTTTAGGTTTTGTAAAGGTACGGTTAACACTGGCTGAAACCTCTAGAGCAACATGAGTAATCTCCAGCCCAAGGAGTGACAAATTCTGTGTAAGAAAGTTTGAAGATGTGGCAGAATAAACTTGTCTATTATGGGAACCATCAGTGCTTTGCTGAGATAGGCTGGCACTGAAAGTGATCTGTCAGGTACTGATACTGGTACCCATATAGAAGACGTAGATGGGAGCAGCACATCATTTTTTGAATAAGACATCAAGCAGAGGTTAATGTAGTTGCAAAACCCACTATGTTACCCTTTCCCCAATCTATTTCCAACCATTGCAAGCTGTGGTGAATCAGTTACTTTGTTGTGACAGGGATGTTAAGAGCAAATGCTCTTGCTGCTAAGGCTGCTAAGGGCACCTGGTGCCTAGAGCAGGCAGGGACAGGTCTGGGTGCAATGTGTGTTTCTGATGAGTTGTCCTGGTTTTGGTGGGATTAGGGGCTCTGTGGGTTGCATGTCTTCTTCCTCTGAAGGCAGCAGCAGCTGAGAAGCCTCTCAAGATTACTAAGGAAAGAATTATTTCTTCATTGCCTGCTCTGTTTGTTACAGGAGCATCAGGGACCATCAAACGTAATTATTACTCAATGTAAAATTAAAATGGCACAACAGACATTAAAGAAAATGATTATTTAAGCAGTTATAATATTACCCCCCTCACCTTGCCATGGACAATGTCTGCAAGGCCAAACTTTCACACCATTTGCATTAGCTGGGCTTTGAGATCCATTTGTCACCAGCCTGACCCAACTAAGCAGGAGAAGAGGGATTGCCCAGTTCAGGCCATGAGGCACCAGTTCCAAAAGAGCATCTCCAGTCATCTCCCCAAAAAGGTTCTGCTGAAGGAAAGCTTGGCTTGGGACAGTGCTCATTCTTAGTTGAATGGCATAACTTCAGCAGAGACATATGACCACAGAACAACAAAGTGGTGAGAGCACTGCACACAGATGTGTGTTTGTGAGAAGTCACATTTTGTCCATGGCCAGTGTTAATGATGTGAACACGATTTTTGCCTTGGAAAGCAAATAAAGGGTCTAAATTCTCACCTCTTCCCTGGAAAAAATATTTTTCATATGGTCAGAACTTTTTGTCCCTGACTTGAAGGCAGACCCTACCTTTCCTGGGCTGTAGGCTGCATATGTTGGGGTGATATGGGAGCTCTTGGGGCAGTCCCAGTCCTACCCCTGCATCCCTTTGCACTAACAAACCACTTGACTTGGAAAATCCACGTACAGTGGCCAAAAGGGCAGGTTTTGCTTTGTAAGGTTGTAAGAGGAACTGGTTCTAGCTCGATCATTCTGGTCACAGTTCATGGAGGACCCAACTGCACATAGCTAATAAAAAAGCAGAATTAATAAAAGAGCTGCTCTCCCCATCCACCAGGCTGGTGCCTGCAGCTTGCTGGGTGTCAGGATGCTCCAGCTGTGGTGTAGTGCCTAGCTTTGAAGTGGGCCAGTCCCAGCTTTGGGAAAAAACTGTTTGCATTGTGATGGTCCTAACCATTTCTTACATTTTTACTGAAGACACTAAGAAAATAAACAGGGAAGGGCTGTGGCCTTCTCAGGCAGATGAAATATTCAAAAGAAGCATCAGCCAAGGACCTTCCTGTAAGAACTAAGGTAGCTGAGCAAAAGGCTGCATCCCTCTTCCTCATATCAGCAGTCATTAAAAGAGAGAACAGCCCAAGTTATCACCGGTGGGATTGCTGGTTGTTTTTCTGGTTTGTTCCTCTCCCCTGCAATGAAATTGCTTCCCCCCGTCACCATGAAACTGCACTTGAGTCAGTGCTTTGTTTCTGCTGTTCTATGTAGACAGATGCTCTAGCTGTGGTGATGCAGTTCTAGTTACCTTGGTTTTCAAACATGACTCAGCCCTAAACTCAGCCTTTAAATAACTTTATTTTACTGTTCCAAGCAACACTGCTGATATATAAATGACATCCTGGGAGTTACTTTTGAAGTCTAAAATCATAAAATGAGATTACTGATAAAAACAGATTTTAAGATGAAGCATAATAATTGAGTTGGGCTCTCATATTATGAAATATTATGTGATCAATAGATGATTATAGTTTGTAGTAGTTAAAGTTTCAGGTTATAGAAATAATCTATGAACAGATTAGTAGAATATAGGGTTGAAAATCTCCTGTTATATTAAACAATGTCTATTTGGTCTTTTACAGTCTGAGTAAACTTTGGCAATAAGAAAATACTGATTAGTGCAGACCTAGATGAGTAATTGATTTTAACAATTGATTTTTTATTTTTATCATTTTGCATTAGCACCATACTGACAAAAACAAACAAGTGAAATATGCTGACATGTTAGTGGCCATTCACATGGCTGATGAACAGCCACAGAGATGTCAGGATTTTTAACACCCTCCTTTTCTTTTCAGGCTCTCTCTAAAATGCTTCTTCTTAATCAAAAAATCTAGTGGTACACTTTGTCTTTTCTCCCAGGACAGAGATTTGACCACCACACTAAAGTAACAAGAAGTTTTAAATTTTTTATTAGAAATGAAAATCACATCAGAAGAGATGGCCAGGACTGTGATTTGGCAAATATGTCTGTGCCTTGGGCAGAAGATACAGCTGCAGTGGGCTTTACCAATGCACTGAAGAGGAGATGCTTCTCCATGCATCACCCACTCAGGAGATGCCAGAGCCACTCTAGTCTTCTTAGTCTTGTTACTCTGAAACCTTTTCTTTATATAGACAGCAAAAGCTATCTGGTGATCTTTAACTTAAATTATTAACTGGTTTGGGAACATGTTAAATGCATTTGCCTTTAAGTGAGTTTCACCATTAAAAAGTAACTAACTGAGCCCTACTTTAAAGCTGCTGCTATTTTTATCTGAGAATTAAGGGATTCCTTTCCTGTTGGGAGGTGAGGTGAGCTTAGCATCATCATTGTGCTGCAGTGGGAGTCTCCTTCACTTTGGAGGAAACACACAAGTGCTGTCCAGCCCATGCAACCTCCTCCACAGCTGAGCACTTCCCCACAGCAAGGACATGGGTGACCCACTGGAGGTAAGACTCACCATGTCCATAGAGAAGGAGATGCCGCTCCATACACATCTTGCATTTGAAGTCAGAAGCTATTGATGCTGCATCGCAGCAGGATCTGAGATCTGGGTTCTGTGGCTCACAATGCTGTGCCTCTCTGAGGTGCCTCAGGGTGAATGTGATGTAATCTGTAACCATCTGTTAATGGCAAGACCCTGTTGCTGGCCCTGAAGGAAACAGTTTTACAGCACTCCCTGCATAAATACCTACTCTTAGTCATGCTAGAAAAAAGCAATGACCAGTATGTCAGCTATGACTTAATGGCCACATTTCACCATTTGAGATGTTAAAGGTGGAGCTCTCAGAGAAGGCAAAGATGTCCTTAGCCAGAAAGGAATGAGACAGGCAGCCCCTTGTCAATTTGTGAGTACCAGAAATTTGCAGCAGCACACTTTGTTCTCTTTTCAACAGTTTACAACACTGCTGCTTTTTGTCAACTTGTTTCACCATAGCACTGAAGTCAGCATTGTAACTGAAGACATCTCTGCGTTTGTATCTGTAGGTCTATTAACTTAGGGCAATTACTCTGCAGAGAGGTGACAATTCCTTTATGGAAGTTATTGAATTCTGGTACTGCAAACACTGCAAAGAGTGCATCAATAATGAAAGGCCAGTAAGAGAGCACAACAAACCTGCGTCATTCAGAAATATATTTTTTTTTATGGACTATGTCATCTGACAGATAATTTAACCCCAGTAATTAGACATCAAATTTTAATAATATTTAAATTTACTTTTCAAGGAAACTTTAAAACATGAGCTACTAATTACTGGCTTGACTGAACAGAAGTGAGATGGGGAAGAGGGGGTGAAAGGGAATGAAAATGAGAGTCTCCGAGATGTCTCACTGGAGTTTGATGACCTTTAGAAGAACTCTCAACTGATTAGTAACCTTGAACATTGATAAATTAGATAATATTCACTCAACCCATTCTCATTTTTCATTTAGCAGAGAATTCCAGATTTGTTCAGCTCTATGACTTCTGCTCTTTACATACATGTAACACTGACTGTCTCTTTCAAGGACATGATTCAAGGTTTTCTTGGCCTTTTAGTCTGTTTCATAGTGTATTGCGTTGTGCTTCATGAGCCTACAACAGCAGAAAGATCCTACAACACTCAGGTCAGAGTAGGAAACAAAATGAAAGAGATTCTTGTTTTCTATCTATACACCAGTTTAGTTTTGATTAAAAGCTGGGATTAAACACTAGTACTACTCTGCCTTTGAGAAAGTATTGCAAAAGAATATGGAGATAATTTTCCTTCTAGTTCTTATATATGTTTTAGGTCTAAACCTGATGCCAGTGTTTGCACTGAACAATAAGGGCAGGGACACACCTCATGCATAACTTCTCTATCTATGGACACAAAATAGGGATGCTTACAACTGTTTTGTAGGTATCATCTGCCTTTCTCTCCACCAGCTCCACCACTTTCCTTCACAGCTTTCTACAGCCTCTGACAGAGGCTGAGGCTTCTGCCCTTGAAAAATGTTAGCTCTCTTCAAATAAAGAAGTCTGGTCTTCATGAATTTCCTATGTCTACCTTATACATATTTTTTGAATGAAACTGAAGTGCAGTTTTTAAATGGTAACACATTCTGCTAAATCTCTCAGAAACAGGCACACATCTGGCACTGAAATCCACTGGAGATGTGCTTCTGCATCTGAAGAGAAAATATGACCTCCTGACAGTTACTAGGAGGCAAGGAAGCACTGTACAGAAAGCAGCTTGTTTCTCAAGGAGCTAACGCTCTTCTTTAAAAACTCTGCAGTTTCCTAGGAACTGGACACTACAGTAAAACCCTTGAGTACCTGTTGTTTATGCATTAGGTGAGGAAAAAGGTTTCTTTGGTCTGTAAGTCTTGATAACTTTAATGGTCCAATGTAGACCATCAATTTGGTTTCGGTTTTCATTTGGTAGGGGATTTTTTTCTTCAGATTTTTAGTTTCCTGGTTTTGTTTGTATTATTTGCATTCAGTGGCCTAGTGTCTCTTGTATTCCCTGCTTCAAAAACATCCAGTACTCAGCAGATACTAAGGCTCAAGGAATACCTACCAGACACATGCAGCTGCATGGCATTCCTTTCATCTCCTGCTGTACATGAAACACCGTGAAGTAGCATCTGCTTGCAGGAAAATCATTTGGTTTTGTAAAAAACATATAAAAGGACTTCCCTTGTAACTTAATAGTACACAGGGGTAATATTAATGGCAGTTTTACCTGTCTAGACTTCATGACAATCTACTGAGTTGCTAAGAAAAATGTTGAAGAGTAGCAATGCATTTTGAAAACAACATGACTATTAAAGCACAATTTAAAAGATGATGTCATCTTGGGCAGTTTCCTCCTCTCCTGTGTTGCCTCCACTGTTCATGATGCATTCCTTAAAAATTCAGCCTTTTCAGCCCATAGTTTATAAGCACTGCTTTATCCTCTCTCTTCCAGAATAAGATAGCTTTGGTCATGAAGCCTCTTTTATTTATTGTTCCAACAGCACAGTAGTGAAAATAGGGTTTGCATATTGAAGCGAATCCCATGCATTAAGACACTTCACACAAACAACTAAAGCAGCTGTGGAACTTAGAGAAAGACAAACCAACTCCTAGCAGCTGGAGAGAGGAGGAATTTGGAGAAGATCCCTGTAAATCTGAACAGATGCAAGGCATACACAAGTGGTCTGTACACACTCTGTGTGACAGCATCCTACTGGCACATAGGGCCTGATCTTTAGGCGTGTGAATTTTCTGTTCAATCCCGTGTAATGACTCAGATGTTTGAAGTTACTTAGGTGTTCCCAGAACAATAAGAAAGATAAGACATGATAGGCATAAGGCTGTGCTGGGAAGAAGCACCCGTATGTAGAGGAGCTATACAAGCAAGACTCTACCTCTATGGCCCAGCTCCCTAGGCATGCTGACAAAGAAGAAACAGTAATAAGATGCATTAAAATTACATCCTTGAAAAGATGGCACTAACAGAAACTTAAGGTAAAGAGAAATATTTATTTAAATTTGCACAATAACGAGCTTATACTGAACAAATTCAATCAAGAAATAGTTGTAAGTGCAGTAAAACAAGGAAATATTGATGACTTTTCCCATCAGAAAACATTAAGAAGCCATGCCTGTGCATCACGGGTTTTCTTTTTTTTTTCTTTTTTTTTCTTTTTGTTTTTACAATAACGTCTATTTTTTTTATTATTATTTTCAGCGCACATACTGTACATATCACATCTTAGCTGCTAGGTTCTTCATTCCTGAAGGCTTCAACCTTTTACTCAAATGTCTGCTAAATTCTGCAGTGAGCAATCAAACACATTTTTGCAGTTCCAAATATGATTAGGTAAAGATCTCTGCATCTGGTCAAGCGTTCGACTCTCAAAGCTTTGGAAGACCCTGTAAGAGCTCCTAGTTGATTTTGGATCTTGACATCGTTATGTACAGCATTACAATGTGTCACTTTACACTAACCTAAATATTCTGCATAATGATGTCAGACAGACAAATAGCCAGAAGATTTGGGCCTAACCTCATAGAAAAGTTTACACATCTGAGCTTGTCTTGAGTCTCATAGATTTCACTCTGATTCAGGTTAACTGAATTCATCACATATCTGCACTTTAGATGGACAAAACCAATCTATTTTTAGGTTTTATTTTGTACAATTTTTGGTCTAAAGATCTATTTTGTGAAGAAAAATTCTTTAACCAGAAACTGCTTGTGAGAGGTGGTTGTTGGTGTCACAGTTCCTGAAGGCACTGTGGGTCCACTGAGCAACAGACATGCCCATTCTAAAAGAAGGAAGATAAGAAAGAGTAATTGAAACAGTGTTTTGTACAAACCAAGTCAATTTAACAATCCCAGCCATTTGCAAACACCCATCAGATTTGAACATTCAGATTTGTAAAATACAAGAAATCTCCAGGTTTTGATCAGATTCATGACATTGTCACCATGTCCTTCCCTTGCCAAAGCAAATGTGCTATTATGATTCCTCTAACTGCTTAGTTTGCTATGGTCTGTATCCCAGAGCTATGACAGTCAAACTGCAGGCTGGGATCAGTGGAAGAAATGACAAAAGGGTATCAGGCATCTGCTCAAGTACACAAAGCTGTTGAACAAGAAATAGTGTTCCAGAGCTTTATTTAGATCGGGCAGAAGGGACTCAGTTTTATTTAGCCCTAAATGCTTCAAGTTAATACATCCTGGCTGTAACACCAGCAAATACTAATCCATAAAGTTTTTCCTGACAGTCCAGACATTCTTCTGAGAATATTAGTGATTAAGAGAACAGATTGCCTCTGGACATCATTAAAGTACTGGAGAAATTGTTTTCAGCATCTCTACTACTTCTTAAGTCTGATTTTTACAATGCAAGTTAAGAGTGTGTATTATTTTAAAATTACTTCAAGTGCATTCATTTAACTAAATTGCAAGGACTGATTAAAGACCAAGATCTGAATCATTCAAACATTTCCTCTCATTCCTTCTGTTACAGGAGGTCAGACAATCCTACTGCGCATCGTCTTTACTTGTGATTTGAAATGTTTTTGTGGCTAAGTCAGCTTTATCTGATGCCCAGGTTTCTGAATTCTTAAAGGATTTGTGTAAACCTATTTTGAAGTATCTTGCTTAAAGAGGCTTAGACTGAAGCTTTGACCTTCCATGTGATGCTCTGCAGGAAAAGAGTGGGGTGACACAGGATAAACGAGATGGACAACTAGAGTAATTTGACACAGTATTAACATGGTCTGGAGGGAGCAGGCTGCTCGCATGCAGAAATACAATATCAAAATGCTGCCAGTATGAGCAGATAGTGAATCTCAAAAAAGAAAACTGCTCTGTAAAAAGAACCGAGTAAGATTTGGCTTGCTGAGGGACAAAGTGGTACATTTTCACTGTTATTCACACCTAAGCCATATTAAATCTATGGAGCTTGGCAGAGTATCTGTTTTATGCTTATGTATGTTCATTATGTAGAAATGGATTTTATTACTCTATGTATGTGTTTACACAGAATGCAAATTAGTCAATGCTTAAGATTCAGTCCGTGTTTAAGAGAAAAGGGTAGATGGGAGTAGTACATAGGTGGTCATCAGCAGAACAGACACATGGCTTCTGCATTGCCATTGATTAGCAGTAAAACAATGAGAACACATTTCCCATCACCAAATTTCATGGGGCTTTAGAGAAGAAACACATAACTATTTGTTTTACATATGGAGAAACTGAGGCATATAAACCTCAGCAACTTGACCACGCAAAAAGTAACTTCTAGCATTGGAATTGGTGTATGCCACCAGCTACAGACCCGAACAGTATGGGTTTCTACATGTAAGCCTGTTTCAACATCCTCTGGGCAGCAGCTGGCTTTCTAACTATTAGCCACTCTGTCAGGTCACAATTTCCTTCTAACCACCAGCTAATTCTGACATCAAGACAAATGCCTACACTTACCTAGCACATACTACTCTCCTTGTAGAAGGACTGTGCTCAACAGCAGCAACTGCTGCTGCACACAGTATTGCATCAGACAAAGTGGAGGAAGAAGGTGGTGCCTGACAGCTGCTGCTACATGATCTGTTACTCTCCATGTTTCCCAGGAGGTGGTGTTGAAATTAGGTATTTTTTATGAGCATCTTTTCAAAGTATTTATTGTACCATGTACTAGAGTTTGGGACTCTCTTCCTTGGGAAGGACATAGGATAAAGATCAAAATCAATTGTGAATTTCAGTAATAATTAAAGATCTCTGGATAAATCCTGCTGTCTCTCTTCTTGGCTAGTGTGGAGACAATATTTGTCATTCTTCACTACTGGGTGACAGAAAATACAATTCACCATACAGGCTTGTTTTGAATGGAAAAACTTAATTTTAATCACCTTTTCTTCTGTATCTCTAAAAAGAGATGCCATAATTCACATAAGCCCATAGCCATTAATTTTTCTTCTCAGACAATGAATTCCTTTGACTACAAAGACTATTAAATGTTCTAAACATTATGTGGATTCTACTATTATTTTTAAAGCATGAAAGGTGTGTAAACATGCAACTAGTCCTTTAATTTTCAAAAGAATTCTTATTCCCAAAAAGCAATTCAGTTCTGATTACAGTATCACACAGAACAAATTTCTTGTGTGAAGTCTAGTCTTACATACCTATTTGTTACTACCTATGCTTCCAAGATAGTATGGAGCTACATAGTAAGAGGTGTGATCAAACTTGAATTGAGCTATCCTGATGGAAAATTGAAGCCCTCTACTGTGTCCACAGTACACCACAGTGTGGGCTGCTGTCTTCCTTCTGACCTGCTAGCACATTAAACCATCCTTCTAGTACATGCAAGACTAAAATTAACTTACTGTTATCTCCACTGCTTTAAAACAAGTGTAGACACCAACTATCTACTGACCAGACTCAGTGCATTAATATTTATATGCCACAGAACAAACTGGGAAGAAGCATCTCAGCTTAATTTTTCTGCTCTTTACCTTGCACTGGCAGAGGGTGCACTCCGTGCCATGCTTAATCCAAGAAGATCCAGTGAAGCGAACAACATTGGTTTCATCCAGACATGTTTTAGTGATGTCATTGCGAATGGTGTCTGCTTGGCAGGGGTCAGTGACACAGCGCGGGCAGCATTCATTCTCAGGGAGGACGCTAAATTCACAATCCACCTCTGGGCATGGCAAGGGCCAGCAGTCAACTTCGCCTTGCTGTTTACAAATAGGAAAAAAAAAACAAAACAACAAATAACAAAAGAAGATTAGCTTTCACTTTCTTTCATTACCCATTCATCTGACTAAGTATGCTTCTTAGCTGGTTAGTTTTATCTACCTGATTCTATTCAAAAGTCAGTGAAGAGAACTCTGATATCCACTGTCTGTGGGAGACACAGCAAGTCAGGTGCTTTCTTCTGCATGCTATTCAGGAAGTGTATTAGATTTAACTTATTTCAACACACTCTCTATCAAGCTGCAGCTCGAAATTCTATATACACATCATGCAATACAAAATATGGATATGCCCTCATGCAGTCCTACTTCTGCAACTGACAGAAGCCATAACAGGGCAGTACTGAAAAAAAAAAAAGTGCTTCAAAATCTTCAGTTTCACCTCATTCTTACTTGTATTCAGACTGTTGGTTCAACACAGAAAGACTTCAAATTTAGCTCTAGATGGGCTAGAGTTTATCTTTACCATGGCTGCAAGTCTACAGGCTGGACTAAGGGTGTCAAGCTGCCAGCTCAATGTAGCAGAGAACACCAGTGTGTTTGTAGTGAGGGGAGCTCCACGCACTTACCATCCATTTAGGATGTTACAATCAGAATACCTCAACTTCCACTTTCTGCATGATGGGTTCAGGGTATGAAAAGGTCAAAATAGAGACTTGTGTTGGGCCAGAATATTCTTAGGGGAAGTTACTGTATGCCTGTAAACAAATCTAAAGATGTCTAATTATTCACATCAGTTACTAGAAGCTGGGGTCAGCTTCCCCTGAACTCCGGATAAGGGCCACAGTTTCAGATCTATCAGTCAAAGAAAGGACTTCACAGAAGGCATTAACACGTTTCTTTTGGGCCAGATTCATCTCTGACCTCCAATTTATTCAGCTCCTTTGAGCACAGATTGAGTAGCCTGGATTTAAGGAAGGCAAAGACAATAGCATTTGGCCCTAGAAAAGAAGTTTATTCACCACAACAGTATCTAAGGCTTTGAGAATGACTCAACATCACCAAAGCAAAAGATGAAAAAAATTCCCAGGGATTTGCCATAGACGAAATTTAGCTCCTCTTGTTGCAGAAAGTATTCTGAAGTTACTCTTTTACGAGATTCTCATCTGGGCCAATTTTCATCTTTTTGAATCACGTGATGGTAAGAATGAAGGCAATCTTAAAAGCAGTGACTGATCCTGATATTCCAATTTATTTTTGTGGTGACAGACAGTACAAAGAGTAGACAATACATCATCACTCAAAAAAACCCCTGACAACTGAAGGAAAGCAGGCTTTGGTTACAGAAGTAGCATCTGGAAAAAAGAGACATCTACTGAGATCCCAGACTGCAGGTTGTTTTGTTTTGTTATTAAGACATTTAATGAAGCACCTGGGAATCTGTTTCACTGGATTTTAGCACAGTGAAAACACAGTGTCTTGGTTTCTGGCTGTTTTTCATGATACTCTGACAAGGGAAAGCTGCTAGATGGACTAGGCTTTACATTTTGAGATCACCTGTGATAAAAGTTTATTGTTTTTGTCTTGGGATTTTTTTTCTGTCATGGAAAATTCCTAAGCAGTATTATACAGAAGAGTATTTTCTCAGACTCTGAAATACATGCCTAGCAAAAAGATCACAAGCTTCAACAGATTCTTTTTACAAGTCTCATTTCATTATTTTAAAAATGCATCAAGTCTTATTATTTCTTCTGTTAGTTGGAATGTCTGAATGAATAAACAGATTTTAGTCTATTGGCATCTTTGAAGTTATCAACCATGATAATAAATACATATTTAGAATTTCCTTATACAGCTTCATTGGTCTTTGAATGACTGCAAACATGAATGTTGCTGTGTAGGTGCCATATACAAATGACCTCCAGTCTTTGCTAAAACAATCCTTATGATTAAATAATTTCTACTGTGTCTATTGTGTCAAAATGAATTTTTGACTGGAACTTGACAATACTGACAAATATCCATGAAAACCAGATTTTGATTATACACATACTCCAGAGGAAATTAAATGGATGTTATTGCATGAAAATTAACTATTCAAGATCAGAATATCTCATATCCTTTTCCCATCCTGTCTCTGCTGCTGTTATGAGAAGCCTTACCAAACAGCGACACTGTTGACAGTTCTGTATCCAGGAGTCACCACTGTTGTAGGAAAGCTCCCCACTCTGATGTAAACATTGACTGCTGAGCCTTGGGTCACATTCAGGACAGCAAAATAGGTCAACGGTGGGATTTTCACAGTCACAGACCATTCTTCGGCACATCACATATCCACTCTGTTGGAAGACAGGCAGAAGAAGTGATGGCAGAAATGTGACCAATTGGTACCAAAATTTTATAATTTGGCATGATTCTAAGTCACTAGCAGCTCATGAGTTTTTCCACTATATGGTATCTCTATCAACACAGTTCAGACCCAGAAACAACAATACACATTCAGCAATTACCAAAATGTTCCCCTGGTTTCTGATATACATTGTTCATACAATCAACCTTCAGACAGCTCTCACTTATGTTGACGGAACCCATGGGTGTCTTTCCCAAGAGTCAAAATTTAATGGATTGCACTAAGTTTATGTCAGTCTCATATGGATGTGTCATTGAGTCTTGCTTAAAACTTTCAGAACAATCACTCTCTTCAGTAATTATTCACATAAAGAAAATGACAGGTAATCCGATGAAACTTGAGCTGCTGAAATGCTTAGGACTTAGTCAACAGTGTATTGGGCTCTAATTGTCCATTAGCGCTTATCATGGGATCAAGCTTCCCAGAGCAAACATTTGAGAAAGTTAAGCTGAATTACTCTGCAGATACAGAACCTGTTTCTATTTACAGCCATCTGCTAGAGGCACTGGTGTCAGCCACCAACCCAAATATGTGTCTACACAATTTATTTGTATGAAAATGCTGTTACTCCCACCCAGAAAACACAGGTGGCATCTCTACTAACAAAACAGTACTATCGTCCTTCTCCCAGTATCATACAATAAACCTCCCATGGAAGCTCTGCTCATGCAGGTTGGAGGAGAAATTCTCCCCCAAACCCTACATAATACATGACACCATTATTCTGTAGCATCCCAAACATACCTGAGAAGGCATCTAAAACAGAAATTTTGCTTGAATCATGATGCTTTTCCATTCACCCCTACCACCATCTTACAGAAGCAGCGACTTCTATTTCTACTGACCTGGCATGAGCAGACAGAGCATCTGTCATTCTCCAGCACCCATATCTGACCGTTGTGCTTGATTTTGCCTTCATGGATACAGTCTCCTGTGCAGTTCTTGCCATGGGGACATCGACAGTCGTACCCACCATCCAAGTTAAAGCAAACAGTGTCATTGGCACAGCTATGCCTTCCAGTTCCACATTCATCAATGTCTACAAAAACATGCCACATAATGCTCTTAGACCACATTCAATTAACAAAAATGTTCTTGCAGCAGTCGATATAAATTATTCCTGGCCATTAAAGCCTTCAGCTGAAAATTAATTTGCACTTCACCAGAATGGGGAGAAATAACTTAAAAGTTCACAAAAAATATTTTTAACATCACATCCACTCTTAAAACATGGTAATTTGAATTTACCTATACATCTTTCTAAGTGAATGCTGTTGAGTAACAGGTAAAATGAAGAAATCACAGGAAACGCAAGAATAAAAGTAAATCTCAGCTCCTCAGAGCCTTAGTTTATGGCAACCATTCATAAGAGATGTTCAGTGAAACTGTAGAAAAGCTGCAGAATCTTCTTTTCAAAACTTTTTGCTGGATCCATCTAGCACATTTGAGTTCACTTCCAGAAAAGTGGCATCTGACCTTTTGATTAACCTGAAGTTCATTTAAGCAAGCACACCATGCTTTAAGTTGCATCATTTATTAGGGTGTGCAAACCAGAGTATTTTAATTATTCAAGTTGCAGTGACATCTACAGACCTGGCATAGAAAATAAATTAAAATAAATAACATCTCCAGTGCATAATGGTAAATGACTTCAAAACAATCGTACAGCAAAGAATTCAGGAGTACCATTGGAGGCCTATTTCATCATGGTACATGCAATTATTTTGCAAGGGCAAACCATCAGCACACACTGCCTTCTACTTGAATAGTCTCTATTTACCTTTTACAGCTGCCCATACGGAGAAAAGGTATCTGGGAAAAAAAAACTTTGAAAGGGCATAAAGTAAAAAGCCATATGCAATAAAGTGTGGAAAACACTACTACAAGAGTAAAGACTAGATCTATGATGATTGTAAATATCGATATGCTGAGTTCAACTCTAAATATAATTTCACAACAGTGTGGCATTAATTATGGTCCTTATTTATGAGTTAATTAAAAAGTAGCATTGTGATATTTAACTGCCCAACAGATCAGTACAAGACAAAATAAGCAGTATGATCATGCATGTAGCTTTCATCATCAACATAAAAAGTTAAGAAAATACTCATCTTTGGGTTCAATAATGGAAATGAAACCCCCAATTCACCTCAAGCACATTCAGTTTAAAGCGAAATAACTCTATTATTATTTCAATTCCAAGTGCGGCTGCAGTCAAAAAAAAAAGTAAACAAGTTGCTAACATGAATATGAATTGGGATGAAAAACAGCAGGGAAATTATTAGAATTCCATTGTATAAATAAGTAGCATTGTGGGTTTCCTTCAAATCCTGTGCGAATCTCAATAAAATGTATTGCAAAATTACTAGGGCTTATGGGAAGGATGAGGAAAATGTCATTTGGGAAGAACTGAAAAGAAATTGATTGTTCATCTCTAAAAGAACATCAGCAAGAAGGGATATAACCAAGAAAATAATGAATACTCCAGAGAAGACATGTTGAAAGCTTTTGTTCTCCATATTGCCTAACACATGAGACAGAAGACAGTGAATGAAACTGAAAGACAATAAATTTAAGCCTGATAAAAGGAAATAACTTTTCATACAATGCCTTAACAAACTATGACACTCACTGCCATAGAATGTTAAGAGGGGAAAAAAATAACTGCATAGACAAAAGTGTACAAAGCTAGCAAGAATATTCAATTTGTGTTGTTAACAGATTTTGGAAGAGAGATTACATTTCATGCATTAGGGTCTATGGTGCCCTTATTTACATATCAGATAATCCAGAACAGGAAAATCATCTCATATTTTCACATCTTTCACCTCATTATCATGTGAAGCATCTGAATTCAGCCACTGCTCCAATAGGGCAGAAGATAACTGGGATCACAAACTTCTTCCAGTGTAGCTGTTTGCATGTTTTGCTGAAATGTTAGAGGCACATCAGATAGGGAAACCCACCGAACAGTACAGATAGGTGACTAGTGGAACAGAAGGCCCTGCTGAGGCTGTCCAGTCTCCAGCCTTGAAGGGTTTTACACAAGTAGCTAAGAAGAATGGTTTGAGTGATGCTTGTATGGGCAGAGCAGAGACATGAAAGACTTGATCTCTTCTTCCTCTATTTTCTCTTAAATCCATACTGAAAGTAATAGTATTTTCAGTATTTCAGTACATACTGAAAGTCTGGCAACTTAAAATTAAGATGTCCATATACTTAGTATAAGTGGTTTTAAGTTATGCAATAAAGAGAACAAACACCAATCCTATTTAAATATAATGATTCACATCAACAGCAGGGTTCTCTTTATCACTGAAGTATTTTTTAATAAATTAATTTCCAACACGTATGTTGATTTGTTTAAACACTAAGTCTGCATTTCTCAGTCATGTACAAGTGTACTTCCCAATTTTCCTTTCTTTCCCAGAAGAAAAAAAGGTTTCTGGGGTTTGCTTTTCAACATGGTAACTGTTAGTGCACTGTTACTGAAAATAACAGGTTTCATCACTGACTCTAAAGCCGAGCTTATCCAACATTAAGAATTTACAAAAAAATCCCCCCCTTGTTTTTTTCAGTTGTCTGCTTCATGAAAAGAAAATGTTCTGGATAAGGCAATTGAAATATCCCTAGTCAAAACAGGCATTATTTAAGTTCAGATTCTAACCTGATCAGAACCAGCAATGTGTTTATGATGCAGCAAGGGAAACACAAACTTTGCATGCATGAAATTCTCATCTGCATTATTCATCCACATCAAACTTCAGGCATAATCTGCAAATAAATTCCACACAAATCATCCATACTAAGCAAAACTTTGTTCAGCTTTTTTACTTTGGATTTATAATGGATGATGAATTATGTTACTGACATTTTGTTTACAGCCATAACTAGCTCTCCAATTTCCATAACCATATGGACAGAATACACTGGTCCCTGCATCTTTTGTGTCTGAAAAAGGGAGTGGGGAGGATTACATGGGGCATATTTCCAGTGTATCCAGGGACAGAGTCATGTTATTATTATTCTCATATTGTTTAAAAACAAACAAATAAAACCAAATAATTTACTTCAGGCTACTCACAACACAACACTTAGGATGGAAGCAGCTTGAATGCTATGACATTAGAACATTAAGTCTCAAAAGACTTGGAGGTTTGCCTTAGGAAAAAAAAAAAAAAACAACAGAAACAAAACCTAACCAGTTATCTACTGATAAATTGAGAACCAGATCTTATTTATCTATCCTACACCGAAAATTACACCAGTTTTGATCTGGCAGGCTCTTAAGGATTTTCCTTTTCTTACCATCATCCCTTGGTACAACTTAACATGGCAATGACAAAAGAGTACAATGGATGAAGAAGTAGTAATACATGTTACAGAAAGCTAGGAGTTAATTGTATCACAAGTAATTTCATGCCTACACAGGAAAAATACTGGACTAAAGCCATACAAAATGGTGACAATACCTGGAATGACTGAACTCCATTTGTAATATTTATGAAGAAAACTTCACAAAAATGGGAATTTCAATTTCCCCACCAGGTCATGACCCGAGGTTGTATTTAACAGATATGCCAGCTGTTTCTTGGAACAGATAGTCAAAGAATCCCAAAGGGAAGAAACACCATTTAACTTGGCCCTGAGAGGTGTTCAGGCTCTTTTTTCAAAATTTCTCTGCTGAGCAGCTACTCTACTGGTGACCAACAGTGGCCACAATGTATGAAAGTACAATATCCTTAAAGGAATTTAAAAGGCTGCAAAAAATCTCTGTGGTAGTACTTGGTTTCAAAGAGGGAATTATGATAAAATGATGAAGTTTTAAAGATTAATTAAAACTAGCAACCAAAAGCATAACATATTTTCAGACAGAAAGAAGACTGTTTGGAGATACTATATTTTAAATTCAGAATAAAAGTATACTATACTAATTAAAAAGACTTTAGAGTGGTTTACATTTCATATACTGCAGTGCTTTTATTCAATAACTTCACGAGCTTCCTTGAATAATACATGCTTTTAAAGGAACTATGTGCCTTGGAATAAAAGAGGGTGTTTACTCATAGCTAAAGAGTGGGTTAATTAGTAAGTAATAAAACACAGCAAGAAATAGTCAGGTTGTCACAATGGAGAGTTGTCTCAGGGATGTTCCCCTAGAATCTGTGTCAGAACATGTGCTGCCCCATATGCTTACTCATCTGGAAGAATGGATGAACAGCAACATGAAAAAGACTGTTGATAAGAAAGTATTAAAACAAAAAACGTGACAGTTAAATAGAGAAGTATTTCATGATACTGAGTAAGAAATAATATGTCAGAAGAGATTGACTTGTAAGGTGCATGGGGAAATGCCCATTCAAAAATCAAATCAGTCTTTTAGGCCTGTTCTGGAAAGAGACTTTGGAGCTACTGTGGATAGCTCTAAAAAAATGACAGCTCAATAGTGTTTTGGACAAAATACAATGCTAATAACAACAGATGAGAAAACTTGCAATAAACTCACAAGGATCATGAACAAGGCACAATGACAAGAAAACCCTGTGTACACCTTGCTAGGAAGTGACAAAGAGCTCAGAGACCCATTCTGATATAGATCATGGAAAGTTGTAACTTTCCTCCTCTGATGAGGTATCCAGACTTATGTGCAGAAAGCACAAGAAGATCTTCCTCAGACATGATTTCCTACCAGAAACATTCTGATATCAGAGTGTCATCTATTTAAAGGAAAGATGAACACCTGCATCATGGAGAAATATGCTGTTGGAAGAGATGGGTTGGGAGGGTGGAGAGTTTTTTTACTCTGAACAATGGAAGTTTCTCATTTACCTTACCTCTGAGGAGTAGCACTAGCTCAGGAAGATGACAGCATCGGGATACCAGATTACTTTATGCTTAAGCAAAAAAAAGAAAGAGGGCATTCAATAGGGACCCCAAATTCATCTGAGCAGAACGTTTGGTTTCTGTCTCTGTCCTACGTAAACCTATTGACTTCTTCAAAGAGCAAATGAATTGTAAATAATTTATTCGTGACTTCATGCAAGACAGCTGTCAGAGCACTTCGCAGATGTGGAAGATGAAAAGCTGAGACTTAACGCCGGTGAGACCAGCTTCACAGAAGTGTTGTTTCCTGATACAGTAAATGTGTTCAAATTATTGTCTTATAAAATGTAGTGGTCGAGTTTCTGTTTTATTAGACCTTTTATAAAGCATGAGAAACTGCCAATTTTGTACGTATTCTCTCCACACTCCAGAACATTTAAATACTAATGTGTCTCCATATCTACCTTCTGTTTGGTGATGCTTAAGTTGGGTTCCAAAACTCAAAATGAAGTCTTAATGCCTATAGCTCTGTTTGGGATGGATGGAAGCAAAAAGTCACTTTATTTGTTAACCTTTTGTGATCATGAATAAAGGCAAAAGGATTTCGAGCTTTCTGAGTGCTAGTGAGATTTCTTGCTGAAGAGCAATGATTCTTTATTTCCTGTCTCCTAAAGTGCTATCAATAACAAAGTACCTGCTAAATATTACCAGCACGAAAGAAAGATCTAAATGTAGGACACCAAACTGACAGCGGTTTTTCAACTACAAGAAGTTTCATGTACTAGTTAAAATACTGAATGTACTATGAGATAAATGGCAGTCAGCAATTTCTCTGCCTTCCAGATCCAAAGACATGGATGATGATATGACCGTATTGTACTTTGTTCATTCATTAAGGCTCGGGAGCATCCTGAGGCTTTTAATATGCCTCCATCCTTCACTGTTCTGAATTGTGGAAAATATTGTTCAAGTAGAGCCCCAGATGTCTATGTTGTCAGGCAGCCTGCTCTATCAGACAGAGAAGAAAGCGATTCTACTTCTGGAAGCAGGACAGCAGAAAAAAACACATAAGAAGACATTTCAGAACAGAAACTGTAAAATATGAGTTCACATACAGATAAAAACACAACCAAAAAAGTTCCTTTTTGAATTGGGCATTCTGGTTTGATGCTTCCAAACCCTTTCATTTGCACATGTCTCATTTAAAGAATGTGACACGGGCTGAGAGTGGAGGTATGTTGATCTCGTATTCTGTATCAACAACAGCTGGTACCTGCCAGATACTCTTGGTAAGTCCTAAGGGGTTGCATTAACTAGGTGAGCTGTTCTCTGGATAGGGAAATATGCAAAATGCCCAACAACTGATGAGGTGTAACCTGAACTACTCTGGTACAAACCAATACAGCCTCTCTCTTCAATTGATTTTGGAAGCTTTTAGACACTGCAGGGGGCAAATTCTAAGGAATCAGGACCTTGCAGAGAACTGCAGAGCAAATATTAAACAGGCCTGAACATTCTTAGTTTTGGCTTTTTCCCTCAGTGGTAACAGTTTTTAATGCAATGAAGCTTGGGGCTGCAATATGTATTATCTTAGACTAGCTCTCTTTTATTAAATGGTACAGCAGAGACAACTTTCAGAGCACCAATAAGACTATGTAAAGAAACTATAAAAAAGTTATAGGGGGACAAGGAGGAAGGTACTGGGTAATATGCCATGCTGAATGCAATATTTACATATATATAAAATTTAGGACTTCCCAAAGCTATGCAGTTCTCAAAGACTAAGTGGCTGATCTTTCACTGCTTTTATAGAAATATGATGATGCATAACATAATTCTGTTTCCAAGAGAAAAGCAGAAAGTGCTGGTAAGAGGTTGAAGCCCTACAGCTGCATTTCCCATCTTTTCTCTTGGTAATTGTTTATAGAGAGCACAGGTCTACCCAGGAGTATAATCTGAAGCAAAACTAATAGCAAAAGAATCTCTAGGTCTTCCATTGCCTGTAGGTAGAATAAAATGGGATTATGCATGTCTTCATTCAAGCACATTAGTCAAAACACTCAATATTCTCATTTGTGCCAAAGAAGCAGCAGTAGCCAAGGTCAATATATGCGTAAAACAGGCAGTTCAGCAACTATTAATTCATTATCAAACACTGACAAAGTCCAATGCTACCAAGAAGCCCAGCTCTAGCTAAGAATATTTGGTATGATGTCCAAATGGGACCATTTCCTGCAAAAGGGTAGCTGCAGTTTTAGTATTGTGTTAAAATGAGGTTTTTAAGGAAAGGTTCCTGTACCTCTGTGATCTTAACAGAGATGTTTCCACCTGAATTTTTAAAATTGGAAGCTTTGCTGAAGGAAACAACGAGCTAATACAGATCACAGAAGCGCTCTCTGTAGCACTATCAGTATATGTCCAGAGGACACACACAGACCCAGATTTGAGGCAGACCATATAGGACAATCAAGAAAGAAAAGATTTGAACCCACACTTCCTTGGCTTTTAAAGGTTTTCTGCACTGAAAGATGGAACTTTCTTCAAAGCAACTAAATTGTACAGAAGATGAACCAAAACAAGCCTATTAATGCACTCTCTATAAAACACTGCTTTGAAGTAGAAAAGCAAAATGGACAAGCCCTTGAAGAACACTTCCAAATCCCCATGAGATTTAAACTAATTGTTCCACCAAGAAATCAAGGCAGGAGCAGTTTCTTTTCTGCGCAGTTCTGCACTGTTCCTTCTATAGCTCTGCAAGCTGTAGAACTTGCACAAGCCAGAAAGATTCAGAGGACACTGGTCCTGGATACAGCAAGAAGCTCATACAGTTGAAGATGACAGACTGAGAACTAGACATTTGTATAGCCTGGATGCTGCTCCCCAGACATTGAGTATTTAAAAGTTACCATCCACCAATAGCTCAATCTAATCACATTTAACCAAAGGATACTGAAGAAGTGACAAAATAAATCCATTTCTTATGTTTTTAAATACAGTAGGGGAATCTCTCACAGTGGAAAGATCTGACAGCAGAGAAGCCAATTGCTTTTTGTGCTACTGAGCTCTGCTACTGGAAGTTCAACTTTCCATAGTGTGATGGATTTTAGGCTGTCTCTTCGTACCTTTTCAGGTTTTACTTTCTGTCTGAGACACAGTCTCACAGGCTTCAATCCAATAAAAAGTGCTGTAGTAGGACTAATAAAATACCTATTTTTCCTGCCCATCTCAAGTTGTGTTGCAAAGTTTGGAGCTGCAAACAAACAGAAAGTGTTCCACTGTTAGCGACAAGGGTTATCAGCAATGAAGATGAATTCCTGGCATCTGTGATTTAATTCTAACTACTTGATATCCTCTGTGTATCTTTAATAAAGAGTTGCTGGAGCTCTGTAGAAGAGGCCAAAACATTCTAATAATTGCCACTTCTGCATACATGTGGCAATCCCCGTATTTCTTTTTCCTTGGCTTTTCATTTGCTTAGAAATTGCTTCTTAATTGTTGCATGTTTGCACACATCTTAACAGTCTCTGTATCATGTATATCTCTTGAGACAGCATGTGCCAAAACACTATCTTCAACCCGTGAGACAAGTATATTGACACTGAAGATAAAACTTGGGGTATTGAGAATATTTCCATAAGTGCAGAGTATTACCTGTGTCAAGAGTGGCAGAAGAGCAACATTATAATCAGAGGAATCACAACTTCTTCTTTGCACCTTCTTGTCCTAACACCCAGCCAGCTAACACTGACATTTAGTTAGTTCTAGACAAAGAAAGCCTGACTTATGAAAGCAGCGGCTGATTCAAATCGCTGATTCCTCCTGGGAATACAGGCTTTCAGCTGTGGTGAAAATGTGTTGAAATAAAGTATTGATGATGGGGATACCAAAAAGGTCATTCTTGCTCCTGGAGAACTGTCTCTGCATCTTCCTTAGTGAAATTAATTCAATTGCTTCCCTTTGGGACTGATGCAGTCCACCAATGTGAGTTTAAGCAGCAAAGTAGGAAAGCTTATACTGTGTAAGCACTGAATATTTCAGCATTCAGAGACAAAAGGAGAAAGGCTACTAATTTTGCCCTAAGTAGTCCATGGCAAAACAGACTGATTTGTTCTCTTATTTAAGAGCAACTCTTAAATATATTAAGAGCTGAGTAACGTTCCATACTAAGAGATTTGCATTTGAAAATAACTGTATTCTTACTAACGCGCTGTTCTCTGTAACATTCACAAACAACAAAAAAAAGCTTCCCATCTTTTTGTCACTCTCTTGTTCCCTGCACTTTCCCCCAGCCCTAAGTCTGCTGAACTTGCCAGTTTGGGAGGTTGCTCTTCAAATTGCAACCAACTACAAGAAGTTAACCGATGCACAGGAGAAGCACCACAGTATTAACCCAGCTGTGGGTAAGAGTGTCAGGGATGCATAATCATTCTTTGCGATGGGAAATATTTCTATCACAGACTATTTCAGTGTACAAGGAATGAAGTGGAGGAACTGAGGTCTGGCCTGAGGACCATTTCTACATATCAAGAATCTGAAATAGAGATTACTGTGGAGTGATACAGTGCATGATATCAACCCACAGGAAATCAGTTATGCACAGAGGCAGATGTAGGGCCCAAGAAAATACACATTAAGCATGTATTTTAGCAAATCATAGAAATCATCACAAATATTCCACCTATATGTTAAGAATATGCATACTGTATATTCTTTTGCCTTTTGTTTACGATGCTTTTATATATTATGATTGCTTTGGGTCAAGGTTGAACTTTCATTGATACAATGTCTAAGACAAGACTGACCAGTAAAACCAGAGAGACTAGACATTACTGTAATGCGAGTCATAATACTACCCCACCTTTTTTAGATACTGACCTTCACAGGATTCTCCACTTGGTGAAAACATCCCATTGTCATGGTAGCCATCTCTGCATTCACAGTGGTACCAACCAGGCAGGTTAATGCAGTTAGCACGGCTGTCACACTGAACAAAGCCATCTGAGCATTCATCAATGTCTGTTTAGTAAGAACAACAAAATAAGGAGAAAAGTCACACAGAGGAAATTGCTATATTCATCTGATAGAAGAACAGTATCTCTGGGTTTCACAGAAGTATTTTCATTACTGACACTTGAATTTCCAGAATTATTTGCCATCAGTTTTTTAATCATTTCCATAAAAGGATACGGCCAATGGTGTTTGCCCTGTTGATTCTGCTAATCCATATAGACTGTTTACATACTAGCAACTCATTTTGTCATGATACATGATAGCTAATCTGACACCTATGTAAAATGCCCACTGTATGAAGAAAGGAACTGAATCCCAGTACAAGGAATAAGATATTAACCCTTTGAGTAGTGCAGTCTGCCTGATAAATACAGGTTGCTTCTAGGAGCCTATCAAAACACTGATACTCATTTATGCTCTTGGTGACACTGATTTTAGGATAGTGGGGTTCCCCTGTCTTGTGGAGTTCCTGTTACACCAGTGCCTCTGACTCTCAGTGTAACTAACCGCAGTCTCCTTTCTCATCAAAGAGAACAGCTGGGATTCCAAATAAATGTTTAGACCCTAAAGATGAAATAAAACACCTTCTCCTCCTCCTGATAATTCTTCTGGGATGTGTGTTTCTTAAAAGATCAACTTCCACTGACTAAACTTCACAGAAACAACTCACCATTGTATTGTTTTCTGGATGCACCCTCTAGATCCAAGTCAACAAGCACATCCTGCAGACACCTGAACTCATGGACTTAGCAGAGAACTCTGCGACTCATTCATTTCCAGTGACGTCAGTTACACAGTAAGCTGTATTAAAGCAGTCCCAGGGTATGAGTGTTGTTAACAGTTAGGGAATACCAGGAGTATGGAGTCAAACAGGGATAAAACTGTGTCCTCCCTTATCAGAGCCATCACATAATCATTGTGTTTTATACCAGAGGTTGCATACTTACTTGAGCAGTAAGCTGACCAAGAGATGTCTATGGATCTGGCACAGAGGGAGATACAAGTGCAAACTGCCTTCACAAAGAAAAATCTCTAAACTCCCCACCATGAGTTTGAATAACACAAAAAACCTCAATGTACTGTCCATTCTGGCCAAAGTAGGGATTCAGTCTTTCTTGAAAAGAATCTGTAAGAACTAAAATAACAAAACTAAGACTCAAACTCTTAGAAGTACCTCAGCAGTTGATCTAGTATCCTCCAGGATGCAAAGAGGAAGGAGAAGTGTGATGAGTTACATGTAAAATGTGTCAAAACTCCTGCTCACAGTCCCTGTTAGCTCTCATTTATGTCATCTGTTATTTTCATAGGAGAAAGTGTAAACTGGCTAAGAAAATCAATGGTGAGCTGCAACCAGCTAAGAAATCTTTGGTTTTGAGAATACTAATGTGAAAGTTCTACTCATTCCAGTCTCTTGTGAAATCTATTTAAACACCAACTTTAAGAAACCCCAAGGCTTCCTTATCACAGACTCAGAGAATGGCAGGGGTTGGAAGGGACCTCATTGAGTCCAACGCCCCTGCCAGCACAGGAACACCTAGGGCAGGGCACAAAGGAACAGTTCCAGGTGGGTCTTGAAAGTCTCTAGAGAAGGAGACTCCACAACCTCTCTGGGCAGCCTGTTCCATTGAAAACACTTTGTTACTCATCTGAAGATAAGAAAAAAATTAAGTAAATGGGGGGCACCTGCATAAACTGTAAGGTTATTTGGTTTTGAGTTGCATTTTTCTTATACATGCCAGGGAGCAGGTGGGATATGCTTTGAGTATTTTATTTACATGCTAAATAACATCTCTTTGGAAAAACTGTACAACCATATCACGAGTGTATTGGTTTTAAAAGCTTTACAGATACATGGTAAAGTTTTATTAGAAATTTTCATTATTACATATCAGTCTGACTTTTTATCAAGTCTCTAACCAGGCATGCCTAGTGTACATTAGCAGTATTTATGATGATGAAAATTACCAGTCTTCCTTCTGGAATATTGCATCTAGCATATATTTTGTTTCTTTGTGTACCATAAATAAAGTCACAAGCCTCCACTGGTTTAAAACAGAGAATTTTCTACTCCACTATGAATTCCAGGATAATCATCTATGTAGTCCTGCTGAAGGACTGAGAAATGCCACTTAGAACCTTCTGCTGTTCAGTGTTACCTCTCTCTAAATCAAGCCTAAATCTGGCCTTTTTCTTGTGAGCAGACAGAAGCCAGTGGGACCTCAGAGGTGTTTGAGAGATCAGAAGAAGATCAATGAAAATTATGTTACTGTAGTGAGAAAAGGTTGGTTTGCAGTCTGTGCCTTAGCTACTGCTATTCACTCACTCACACACAGAAAAAGGAATAGAAGAAAGGACTACAATCTAGAAATTCCCTTACCACTGGGGAATACGCTGCCTGGCAGAACAGAATCTAAATGTCCACGCTAAATGCTTGGGATCACCTGGTCAAGAAGATAACTTCTTGGGGTTGGCCAAAGCTACAACCCTCAGAGAATCAATGAAGCATGTAAACTCAAAGACTGAAAGAGAAAAGCTGTTGTTCAGACTCAGCACGTGGCTACTTAATAATGTGCATTAAGACACTGGATGGCATATATTCCTTCTTTGGGAAAGTGGAATGTATTTATTTGTGACGAGGTGGAGAAAAGAGTGTTATTTACGTCAAAGTAACAGATATGAATTAAAGAAAGCCTGTGGTTCTCCCTTCAGAACAATTTATTTGTGGATCTGTAAGCCTTATAATTACAAGCATGGTATTGCAGGCACAGGCTGAAAGCATTCTGATGAACTCAGTCACTGATTATTCAGGAAAAACAAGCCTTGAATGGCACATCAGTATTGGTAAACTGACAACAAAAGCAGCTTTTCTGTATTTATTTACAAACCAGCTGACAAACCTATATTGCAAGAAATATTACTTGGGATGAAATGCTTTTACAGTTGCCAATAAACAAAGAAGTACATTCTCCTGTTTTTCTTACAGCTGCATGCAAAGTTGAGCGGAATCATAGAATGGTTTCGGTTGGAAAGGACCTTAAAGATCGTCTCACTCCAACCCCCCTGCCATGGGCAGGGACACCTTCCACTAGACCAGGTTGCTCAGGGCCCTGTCCAACCTGGCCTTGAATACTTCCAGGAAGGAGGCATCAAGCTTCCCTGGGCAACCTGTTCCAGTGTCCAACCACCCTCACTGTAAATAATTTCTTTCTATCATCTGGTCTAAATCTGCCCTCATCCATCTTAAAGCCATTACCCCTTGTCCTATCAAATTAGGAATTGTGTAAGAAAGAGTACCATAACAAGCATGGACGGAAGCACACTGCTGAACTTTAAGAAATGTCTCTTTTTTGATAGATTGTTTGCCTGAAACCATTTCATTGCATTGGAACCATTGCTCCATCAATGCCAAGTAATTACTCCTTACATGATTTTGCAACAAACAAAAGCAGCTGTCCTCACTACTAACTTTTTATGGCATATATCAGTGGGTTTCAGAATATACACATTCCTTATGCACAGAATTTTGTTCTAAATCTCCCAGCTAATGCTGATCATTAATACTAGTGGGTTTCTTCTGTAATGGGACAAAGTATAACTGTTGCAACTCTGTTAAGAAGTAAATGCAGCAGAAATGTGTTTGCAGAGCCAAAGCATTGATCTTGTGGAAAATTTCTTGACATTTGGATAAAAGGATTTCTATTTTCAAATGAGTGTAGCATGGCTCAGGAAGTGCTGCAAAAGTATCTACAACTGAAATTGTCTTATTAGTATGGGAAAGCAGTCAGAAATAATTTTTCTCTGTCCTGTGGTGCAACATTCTCTGATGAATCATCTTGCAGCTGCTCAGTCAGAGGTGTGAGCTGACAAGAGAAGAAAAAACGATTGAAGTTTTGCTTGGTCAGTGGCTACAGTATATCAGTAGGTTATATGGAACATTAAGAGCATTAATGAAGTCCTGTTTGATGCTGCACTAGAAGGTCATGAAAAATGAAATACTACCCTACAGAAGGAAGTTAGTGAAAGGCTTTATACTTTCACTTATGAAAAAAATTAAACAAAATGTTTAAGTACAAGGAAAGGAGAGATGTATATTTTTCAGTAGCACGTGATGACATTCTTAAGCAAATGAAACAGGTATCTTATTGTAGGACAAGGGGCAAGAAGTGCAAGCTGGAACATAAGAGGTTTCACAGAAACATAAGGAAAAACTTTTTCACAGTGAGGGTGACAGAGCACTGGAACAGGCTGCCCAGAAGGGTTGTGGAGTCTCCTTCTCTGGAGACATTTAAAACCCACCTGGACACATTCCTATGTGACCTGCTCTAGGTAGTCCTGCTCTGGCAGGAGGTTGGACTAGATGATCTTTCGAGGTCCCTTCCAACCCTTAACATCCTGTGTTTCTGTGATCTTGAGCATGCAAGTTCTGCTCTTTAACTGGCTATAAGAATCTGTGGCAGAGTGGTGAAAGAAGAACTGAAGCCCCACTCTAATAAAGTAGACACACAGTCACAAGCCGTTTGAAACTAAGTACTGTATATGTCTAGCTCCCTTGACATGAAAAAAACTTGCTTTTCCAAAATACCTTCTTTATACCTCAGAATCACTCATTTCCTAAACCATGACAACAGTTTTAGCTATTATACCCCTTGCTCTTGGGGAGACTGAGAAAACGGCTCCCTGAAGAGTAAAATAAGATCATTAGCGAATTATCCACTGGTACAGCAAGAAAAAAAATGGAAAGCTAGCTGTCTGATGAATATTATTAGAGAATTTCTATATAATAAGATCTTTTGAAGATTGAAAGTGGTATAAAATTGCCAATTTGAAAGATAGCAGTGCTCTTTCATCCAGCAATCGCACCAAGCTCTCTAATGTGGTCAAGCTGCACTCAACAAAGTGAGGGAAGAGAGGAGGGGTTTCTATCATTTTACATTACTCACTTCAAGACAGAAATATTAATCATCAAATCCTCCTCTTAGAAAAGCCTGTATGCCACCACCAAGCACAAAGTTACAGAGACACAACACAACTTAGTCCAAAAAGCCCTTTTTTTCATAAACGTCTATCACCAGGTCAATACAAATCAAAACCACAGTAGCCTTCTCCTGTCAAGAAGGCAATGCCACAGAATGACAGCTGTAAATACTTAGAATTTAGTTATTTCTATCCTGGAAGTTTTTCTAGGACAATATAATACATGGCACTCAGCTAAGACTGCCAATTAACAGACTCCCAAATGTAATAATCTGTCCCAGTGCTAATTGGGTTATTATCCCCAGATATATTTATAAAGATTAATGAGTGGCCAGCAACTTCAATAAAATTCAGTCACTACCGACTTAGCCTAAATTTGAGATTTTATTTCAAAGGCAGCAGCCTTTCCAGCCTCCCCTCCAGAGCCACCTTTCCAGCCTCCTCTCCAGAGCCACCCCTATTGCAGCCCCATATACAGTATAAATAAAATGCCAACACTGAAAGAAAAAGATCACTGAAGAAGAAATGGTTTAGGAATCTATGAAGATGTTAAAAAAGATAAATCTTCAATTTTGTTTTGTTTGGGTATGTTTGTTTGGGTTTTTTGGTTTGGTTTGGTTTTGGTTTGTTTTTTTTGTTGGGTTTTTTTGGGGGTACATTTGTAACAGTCAGACTCTGATATGTCTTTGCATATGTCAACACATTTTCGTGTTATGTCTGGCTCAGATACAAAAGGCTGCATCTCAACTATTTAGACTTATGCTCATATACCAGAATGTCCAGTATGATTAAGATGATGTCTGAGTTATCTGATTTTAGAAAATAAATATGCAAGGGAGAACAGGCCTTGATCAGTAGGACAAAATGGAAGTTCACTGCACTGCATAACATATCTGCTGTCAAAACTCAATTTTCTGGAGTAGCTTTGAAAAGGATTGATTAACTCTCCTGCAAGTTCTAGAGTCCCATCTCTCATATTTGAGAAAAGTGTTTGTGTTAGTTTTCATGTGACAGCAGATTTAAAATATGATGATACTTGAGAAGATCCTGCTGTTCAGTCAGACCTTTGATTTGAGATCTTATGCAAAAACCAGGTCTCAGTGGAGAAATACAAGAGCCTGAAACTAGTTCAATATACTGGAGCTATCTTCCTGTTAAAACAAAATAACAGTTTTGGGGATTTCCATCCCACTATATTCCCATATACCACATGCATGTAAATATTATACAGTGGCATAAAATAAAAAAAAAATAAATAAAAAAAACAAACCCACAACGTTAGAGAAGCTGAGACTGCTGAAATAATCCAGGAAGATATCAGTTTTGCCAAAACCCAAAGTTGCCTGGAATGCCTTTTAAACCTGTTTTGTACAGTCTGATCAGCTCCTTTTTTTCTAACACTGCTGCTGATTCCCAAAGAAGTTTCTTCCTTGGTCAATAAAAGTCCTAGAGCCTGATTTTGTTTACAATCTCACTCTGATTTCTCCAGCCCCAGTAACTCTTTAAAGATACAATATCTCATAACATGTTTTTTTGCTGTATGGGTTCTTACATTAGTCCCCATAAAACCATAGAATGTTCTTGATTTTAACTGCATTTGCATCCCAACATTTCATTCAGTTACAGCTTTAAATCATGAAGGGTCAGATTACAGCTGGACTGGGGGGCACAGCAAAGAGGAGTCACCCATAATTTTATTCTAGCATAACATAATTCTGTGAGCAAGAGGACTTCATCTGCACAGCATTATAAACACCAGTTACTCAGATACAGCCTTCAGAGAAGAGTGAAGATCATGGCCTTTCCTCTCCCTGCTCCCCTGGATAATGAATTAGGCCCATGTTGGAAAAAATGCATTTTGAATGCCTTTGGAATTGCTGCTTCTATCTCTGTACCTCCTACATCTAGTACAAATTCTGGCTGAGTCACCTTAAAACCATAATCTGTCTCAAAGGGCAGAAAACCAGAGCTGGAGCTATAAATGCCATGCTAAAAATTGCTTCAACAGGTTGAGTCAGTGATGCAGGTATGTTCTTCACTAAAAGTTTCCAACTGTCATGTTACATGAAAAAATAACTATTTGTTTGTTTGTTTGTTTTCTTTTTGTTTGGTTTGGTTAGTTCTTTGGGTTTTTTTTTAAATCTTAGCAAGAGCATGATTGCATTTTTTAAAGTACCCTGTCCATGGAAATCTAATTTAGTTCCATTAATGAAAAGGAAGCAAAATGTGATTGAGGATGTAATACGGAATTATAGTTCATTAATTCTTCAAGTATGCAATTTTCCAGACTCCTGATCCCCCATTGATTTCTGCACACCCCCATAGGTCCTGCTAAATGCCAGCAAAAGGAAATTCAATTGTGTTGTTATTTCATGTGTGGCGGTGGCGGCACTCCAAAATTAGATAGAAAAATTATGAAAGGGAATTTTCTACTGACTGCTTCACCACACAGCCATGTTAACAATTCTTTGTTGTCAAAAACTGATCAATCACAGATTCCGCCAATAACTGAAACTATGTCAGTCCCTCATTACACACCCAAGATCATCAAAGGATGTGATATTTGTAACAACTGAACATTATAATTCAGAACACCTAATTAGCCATGATGAACTAGGTGCATCCATTAATAGTGTAAAAAAAAAAGTTTCTTTTCCAACAAGTTTCTCTGAAAAGAAAGACTAATTGAGAGGTATTGGGCTTCTATTTCTAGTCATTGACAAAGATGTGATTTTGCTTTCACTTTGTCCATCATTCTCAGTATAGCACCTCATCTTACCTGTAACACATACTTCTGTTTCCTCATTAGTTCTCTCTTGAAAAAGAAAAGCAACTATTTTCATCCAGATAACAAAAGCACTTTTATACATTGAAATACATGGATGAACCCACTTTAGAGACCTACTAGTGTTTGAAGGTTACATAGCTCCATTTGCATGTCAGAAATAGGACTAATGCACTAGTGCTACTCACTAAAGGTGTCAGTTGCTGGCTAAGAGTAGCTGAGTCCTAAACAAAAGAGAACAAATTTGTCGGAAAAGGGAAGACCTACTTTGGGCATCTGTTCTCTCTTTTCAGGTAGGTGAGAAGGAAGCTTTTACTTGCACAGTGTACTGACCAAGCTCTTGAGTTCCCTCAAGTGAGGAGTTAAGTCAGTCGTAACCAGCAGTTAGGACTTTTACATATATGAACCAATGATGCAGCCAGCATATTCTCAGCTTAGTTTGGGTTCAGCTTTGCAAAAAGTTGTTTCAGATCAGCTCTGGTATGAATTACAGTAAATTTTACAGTAGGAGCAAGAAGCCACTTAAGGAAAACTAAAAAAAAGAACTCACTAAGTAGCTCAAATGAAGTTTTGGCTTCATTTTGTGTCAGCCTGATGTGAACTTTGACTGGACATTAGGGAAAATTTTTTCACAGAAAGAGTACTCAGACACTGGAGTAGGCTACCCAGGGAGGTGGTTGAGTCACCATCCCTGGATGTGTTTAAGGGTCATTTAGATGTGGTTTTGGGGGACATGGTTTAGGGGTGAACTTTGTAGAGTAGGGTTAATGGTTGGACTCGATGATCCCAAGGGTCTTTTCCAATCTGAATGATTCTATGATTCTATCAGCTTGGTCTTCTGATAGGGTCTTCTACGCTTTGGTCAGGGTATCACACATATTATATGTGTGCTTAGGTTTAAAACATTCTTACCCATTTCTTACCAGTGTCTTGTTACCATGACTCTCAGTCCATAGACCAGTGACCATTAATTTACATTGCTGCCCCTGAAGTGTAAAATCATGTAGACACTGTACAAAATTGCTGAAGCACAGAATAGGAAAAAAACACACTGTTCCTTTTCTTAGGCTATAAACATATCATTGGAATGTATCTGCAGAGACTGCAGACTCCCTTGTGGTGACAGCAAGAGGAAGGGCTCCCTAGGGATATGGGGCAATGATTGGCAGTGTTATAGATTTCAATTCCACTAATAGTTGAATGGCTTGTAATTCATAACAGAGAGAGCTTACAGTGAGTGATGAAGGTCATCCCTATCTCCCTTATATAACAGAAGGAAATTCTATTATAATGCTGCCCAGCTGCACTATTCACATTCTATTTATAGCCCACTGTATTTTAAGAACCTCACTGAAATTTTAGTTTTTATGTTTAGTAAAGGAGGTTTTTTTCCTGTAGCAAATAATAGCTAAGTAGTGGATGCATTTTGATGTTTTTTAACAAGTAACAAAAAAAATTCCTGTCTCTTCAAAGCTCTTTTGTAGCACTCTCTTCCCTGGCTTCTCTTTATTCTTTTAAGTTGCTACATATAGGATTGTAGTGTTGCAACAGGCTAAAGAAAATATAAAGAGAAGAAGGTAAGTACTAGTATGTCACTCTTTCACAAAGAAAAAAATTCTTTTGTTATTTAAAACTGACAAGGAGTCTGAGGGAGGAAAGAAGTAATACGAACCCAAGAAACTGTGTCAGGCAAGGAAAATGAAGGGAGAAAAAGACACAAAAGGATGAAGCAGCAAAGCACCTTAAGCTACAAAACAGAAAGGATGAGCTAAGTAGGGTACATGCCTAAATTCAGAATGCTCATCAAATATAGGCATTTTTTACTTAATTTCTGTCTACAGATTTACTTTGTGAATAAATAAAAGTAAAAATGTAAAGCAAAGTAAAACAGTCCAAGCTTCTAAAGTCACTAGCCCATGTCTTACTGCTCATTTTTGAGCTTATTTTTCATATCTGAGAAAAACTCAGGTGGTAACAGGGATTTAGGATGACCTCCCTTCCAGACACTGCAGCAAAGTAAAAAGCATCTCATCCACAGAAACCCAGCTTCCCTCTTGGCCAGATGAAGATTTCATTTGTTTATTCTCACAGGCAACTTTTAAACCTTTTTCTGCAATTTAATGAGCTGGCCATTTTAGAATATGTCCTTTTGGAATGACAAAGGAAAAGTGTTTTCTTAAGTTTTATGAATTGGCTGCTCTTCCTACTCAGAAAAAATATGATATAAACCCCACCCTATCTTCTCTCAGTTATTGATGTAATTGAACAGAGAAGCAAGGGGAGCAGATATGAGATGACCTAATGCTTATCTAGACTTTTATGTCCAGATAACTGGACTTTTACATCCACTGCCTTCTTATGAAAACCTTGTCACCAACTCAACTTTCCCCATCTGTCTTGATTTCCACATCTGTAAAATGAGGAAAGTGTTTCTACCAGCTTTCTGGGGTTTTTTTGTACATAAAAAACTCTGGGTGAAAAACTGTAAGTAACAGTGCTGATTTGGTTATAACATGACACTGCCAAGGCATGTCTTGGGGAACGGTAACATGCTGGGAAACAGAAACTACGGAGAAGGCAAACATGTTTTGAGGAGAGGTGAGAGGAAGATCACTGAGCTGTAGAGATGGATGCTTCACCCCTTGCCCTTTCTCCCCCTCCTACTTTATTTGATAGCACAGATTGTACAAGTCACAAGGACATTCACTTAAGTCTTACATTATTTGTTTCAAACAGATCAAACCTTTGTAGACCAAAAGGTTTGACTTTTTGTAAGAACATAATAACCTCCTGTAAGTTCTGCTGCACTCTAAGGATTTTTAATTTTTATGGCCATTTGAAAAACTGGTTAGATACAGCACCAACACACGTAATTAGCTTCACATTATTACATGTGTTCAGGGAAAATATTTGGAGAAAGGGAGGAGTAGGAAGCTGTTTTGTACCCCACCACAATGAATTTCAGAATCTCATTTACAAACAGATTATCTATATCGTATATGCCACATTTGTAACCCATCTGCTGGCTGCATATGTTTATTTTTCTGTAGCCCGAATTATCACTTGGAACACTGTTAAAATAGAGCATTCCTTGCAGGAAAGGCTTTTCTCCAGGGGTTATCTGAACATCTCTCTACTACAGTCTCTGAGACTGCCAATCATATTTTTCTTCTTCTGTTTTGAACTTCCTTGTAATAGCAAAAATGAAGACTTCTTTTTAACTGACGATGTTAGCTGAACTTTGCTGCAAGTACTAATTATAATAATTCAAATGACAATCATTAATTCTTTGCTAATTTTTATTATATTGTGAAATATGCAGTATTATTTCTCTTCTCACCAACAGTCCCTTCTGAATCTAACGATACTCTTGAACTGTAAACATCACATCCCAAGTTTTCTAAGCTTATTTATGACTAAAATCCTTCAAAGTAGGATTTTTGGTTAGTTTTGGGGTTTTTGTTTGTTTGTTTGTTTGTTTCCTGAGGAAAAAAAAAAGGATCTTCCAAATTCTTTTGGGCTGAAGGAAGACAAATAAAATTTAGCCACTTTATACAAATGAATGTATAAATCTCAGCCAAGACAAAGGGGACAGAGGTGGCTTTTGTACAAGGGGGCTAAAGGAGTGGCTTCTGTGGGAAGCGGCTAGAAGCTTTCCCTATGTCTGACAGAGCCAAGCTGAACCTGCCACTGGACAAGGCCAAGCCCATCAGCAACAGTGGTAGCACCTCTGGGATACCATATTAAAGAAAGGGGGAAAATAAAACAGGAGCCAGAGCAGAGATTCCCTTGCAGCCGGTGGTGAAGACCAAGGCAAGCTATTCCCCTGCAGCCTATGGAGGTAAATGGTGAAGCAGATATTCACCTGCAGCCTGCGGAGTACACCACTCTGGTGCAGGTGGATACCTGAAGGAGGCTGTGACCCTATGGGAAGCTGGAGTAGGCAGGACCTGTAAACCTCTGGAGAGAGAGAAGCCTACAGTGAAGCAAGTTTGCTGGCAGGACTTGTGACCCTGTGGGGGACTAACACTGGAGCACTCTGTTTCTGAAGGACTGCACCCCACAGACGAAACCCTTGCTGAAGCAGTCTGTGAAGAAGAGCAGCCTATGGGAAGGGCTCACATTGGAAAAGTTTGCAGAGGACTGTCTCCTATGAGAGGGACCCATGATGGAGCAGGGCAAGAGTGTGAGGAGCTCTCCACCTGAGGAGGAAGTAGTGGCAGAAACAATGTGTAATAAACTGACCACTACCCCCACTCCCCACCCTCCTGTGCTGCGCTGGTGGAGGAGGCAGAGAACTTGTGAGAAAAGTTGAGCCTGGGAAGGAAGGGATGGGTGTAAGGCATTATAAGATCTAGTTTTGTTTCTCCTTATCCTACTCTGATCTGATTGGTAATGAATTAAATTAATTTTCCTCAAATTGAGTCTGTTTATCCCATGATGGTAATTCCCAAGTGATCTTCCTGTCTGTATCTCAACCCATGAGCTTTTCACTGTATTTTCTCTTCCCTCTCCAGCAGAGGAAGAGGAGTGACAAAGCCACTTCGGTGAATACTTGGTGTCCAGTCACGGTCAACCCACCACAAATGTGACAGCAGCCTGGACAACCTGCACTTGTAACTTAATTCCTGACAGATTATTGGTCAAATTCTATGTAGGGTTTGTAGTTTACCATTTTCCTAACTGACTAATATCCCCATCAAATCTGGGTTGTTCCTCTCACAAAATGTAATCATTCATGAGCTTTCAATCTTCACCTCTTTGCTTCAGCATGTTTGTTTAAAATGGAGAGAGGGAGATGCCTTTTGCACCTGAAATCCCTGAGAGCAAAGCTGCTACTCCATCATGCATTCCACATGCTGCGCTGTCCCCTGCCTCTGCAGGACATCAACATTAAAGGAGATGTCAGTTAAAAGAGAGGTACAGTCAGGAGAGAGTTAAAACCTTTGCATCTACTTAGCTTCTGTCAGTGTTTGCTCTTGTCTGTCTGCCTATCTTCATAAGATCAACTGAAGCCCAATTAAAAAAGTAGAGATTGCAGTATTTGCCTCTTTAGTGCTCAGTGTTTCTTAAGATGTAATATATCAAATGCTTTGCAGTGACTTTAGACTTAGGCAAAGTCAAGACATTTTTCATGAAGTCGTTTAAATAGCTTAGAAATATGCATCACACCTGATATCCTTCTGGGGGTAAAGCCTCTTTTGAAATCAACCATATCCTGACTTTTTTCAAACCATGGTGTGCCTATTACTTCTAAAGTTACAAGGATTAGTAGCAACTTGTTTCATTTTTACACATGTTGGACTGGGCAGGTGTTCACCTAGAATACTAATTGGGGGGGAGGCAGATGATTTATGAATAAACCTACGAACACATTGCATGCTTTAGTTCCTTCAGCTAAACTCTAACTGGAAAGGATTCCTGCTCACCCAAGGCCCGACTTCAGAAATATATTAAAGGGTGAGCATTACAACAGCACACGTCATGGTCCTTGCTTTCTGTGCAGTATCAGAGATACCAAAATGGTCTTGACCACCAATGGCAGAGTCATTTTTGCATCAGCACAAAATGAATATTTTAGAATGACTCATTACAACCTATTATTATGGTTCCTTAACACAAATTAACTAGAGAAACTGGATCAATATGCTAAGGCAGCTCATTAAAAACACATAGTCGTGTATGTCATGAGAACTGTATCAATTTGTATCCACTGCATACGAGGCCCAGTTTTAATGAAATGAAAGCATGAGAAGGAGATCAGTTAGGAAAACAGTTATTTTAAGCAGGTTTGTCTAGAAAACAAATGAGGAGCAAAAAAAACAAATGACAAAATAATGAGTAATTTTGAATTTCTGGAAGATGGTTCATAAAGATAATACTCTATATTTTTAATAAAATAACTTTGGCTGACTACAAAAGAACATAACTAAGGAAAATAAATCATTTCACCAGCAGAACTCTACTGGACTTCCAGTACCAGCTTTTCAGTAATACCCATACAGCTTCAAGCCATAAGGTACACAGAAATTCCCAATTTAGCACACTCAGTCTTGGGGAGCTGAAAATGCTAAGCTATAATTTATTCCTTTCCTT